>JBCEWC010000142.1:0-76999 GCA_038996855.1 Solanum aculeatissimum
ATTCAACCCATATAATATTTGCGTTTCTCAAATTTTTGCCCAGTTCTTTGACTACATTTGAAATTAGGAGAAAATTCGATGAACGTCATCCAGGAAAAAAAAAGACAAGCAGTAACATAGATATGGGTAGAGTGCAATTTCAAATTGCTTTTGTGGAATACCATGGAATAATTTTTAAATCGTTTAATTATGTTTGAGTAGTTGCTGATAAGGAACTGGGAGTAAGCCACGTGCGACTAGGCGCCAAAGAAATTGTAAATTGTTTTAGTGTGCTTACATATAGTTGATGGTGAGAAATAGAGGAGTAACGACATTGGGAAAATGCTGAAACGTAGATTATTTAAGATGCATCCTCTTCCAAAAGAGATATGTTCAAGCATTCTCATTCGTTCATCTCGCACACCTTAAAAAGAAGTTGCTCTATACTAGGGAGGCAGAACAACTAGCTTTGACAATAAATGACAAGGGGTGCTTTGGTTGAACTATGCAAACCAACATTTGTTGAAATTGATAGGGGTATGGCGAATTTGCGTATGGTCCTTAATTCAGTTTGTGGTGTTAATGGAGCATACAGTCCTGATTGGTTGTTACTGTATACATTTTCATATAAACGTGTACACTCTTAATGAAGCTGAAGTTGATGTTATATAAGATACTAAAGGAAAATGCAAAAACATGAATGTATAATGTGTTGCAGAAAATTCATCCTTTTTAAGAGACCTTGCAGTGTTTTAAGATGTCACTATTCAATTGATTGAGTGGAAGGGTGTACCGATTTTCTATTAAAAGTTCCTTGAATTAGATTTATCTTCAGTTACACTTAACTTCTTCATATCCAATTGTAATTAACACTATTCAATTGATTCAGTTTTTTTGGGGATTGTCATGTTTCGAGTGACTTACTTTTGGATGAATGGAATGTCGGTGTCAAGTACATGAACCAGCAATGACAGATCAGTCCTTTCAAATTTACCGCAAGGTGAATTTAGCCACCTATATCTGAAGGAAATCGCATATTAGTGCATGGTGGATGCAAAGTAAAAGAAATAAAAAATATAGTGACATAAAATTATAAAGTACTTTCAAAACTTATATTTGGTAATCAGTATGATTCGATACAACTTAACATTTTATAGTTGCAATTTCCAATAGAGTGATAAAATATAGAATCGAAACTATTCTATGGTTATATGACTCTCAAGAATAGTCATACACGTGCAACACACGTGGAGTAAGTCTAGTTTAATAAAAGTCTAAAATTAATTGTTGGGCAATGAAAAAGAGGACGTGATTTTAGACGTTTTTTTAACATTTAATTCAATTTTTTGAAATTAAGTAAATATATATTAGAGTCTCTGAAGATTTTGATTTTGTATGAGAAATCTTTATTTTTCTACGTAAAAGGCTTGAGAAATTATTACTTATTATAACTTAATTTATAAGTGATCACCAGGGGCGGAGCTACCCTTTAGTCAGGGAGTTCATCTGAACCCCTTTCGTCGAAAAATTATACTATTTATATATGTTTAAAATTATTTTTTTATGTAGATATATAGTAAATGTTGAATCCTGTTCTACTAATTTGTATGTCTACTTCTTCAAATTTTAAACTCCTTCATAAAAATTCTAGCTCCGCGGTTAATGATCACATGCGACCATAAATATGCAATAAGATATTTGAATTTCATGTTTTGTCATATTTAAGGTTAGAATTCTTACAAAGTTGAAATTTAATAATTTATTTTATTTTATTTGTGTGTGTATTGGGGGTTGGGGCCAAACAGAAAAACCAAAGAAGTTACCCAAAAGTCAAAACGAAAACCCAATTAGTAAGACAAACAAAAGAATAAACTGTCTTTTACTACAAATGATTTTATGACATTTTCAATCTTTTTGACTCTTTCTTTCGTTGCAATTTCCACACCGACATCTTTTTTTAATGTATGAAAAATGGTGTAAAATCAATACTTGAATTATTTGAGCAAATCACGTTGGTTTGCAAAGTCCTCCTAAATCTTTTTCATTCAACTACTCATTAGTGCCAAAAAAACATTCTATTTCTTAAATACAAAAAATGGTGGTTACCAAATTTAATATTTGACATGTAATATTAATTTATTTATTTGGAGTTTACTCTGTATTTTTAACAGGATACTTAAAATTATATAATTTTTAAATGTGTTTTAAAGTATATATATCGTAACAAAGTATCACACAAAATCTATAGAAACTCATCAAACACTTAGTTTGTAGGGTTATTAAATATTGTTTCACTAGTCAAAAAGTGTATCACATGTTTAAATCATGAACTACACTAAAAGTATTCACAGTCTATAATCGCGTACTTGTTATAGACATTTATTCGCTATTCACAAAAGAAATCTTTACTAGAATCTTCATTTTTAACGTACTCCTTCAATATGTTTTGAAGGAAAAGTCCTTTTATAATTATAAAAAAATGCAACTATTTAGAAATACTTTGAATAGTTGTGTCACTTCTCTTTTAATATTAAATATAAAGTCAAATATATAACAAATTAAATATATATTTATTTATTATTTAAATTAATTTGATTGACCCAAATTTAATATAATTCCTTCATATAGCATTCTACTTTTATAAAGAGAATTCCATACGGTGTTATCAATTTCTTTCCGACGAATCCAAAATCTCATCGCATAATTCATATTGTAAGGTATGAGATTGATTTTTGTATGACTATTTTAATGTATTGATATAAGTTTTATATAGTTTGAACTTTTTGTATCTCAAAAACTAGTTGTTGACGTGTGATTTTGTGCCATGAATTGTGACATTGGTTTGTAGATCGCTACCTAGGGAGTGGGAAAGGATTACCTCCTTGTGGTAGAGTAAATGCTACACAGTGTAGAAGCATTGAGAGTGATATGTATACAAAAAGTTAATAGTTTATTATAAGTTATTCAGTGTGGAGTCGTTGAAAATAACAAATGAGAAGTTTGATTTATTATAAATTGTCCAATATAGTGTCGTTGAGGATGATAAATGCGGAGAGTAGTGATGTGTTGTAATTTTTTAGGAGGTACCAGATTTGAACCATTGAATTTTTCCACCTCACAAGTTATTTTTTAGGATATAATTATTATCAAATGTACCAAGTTCAAACCCAGAATGCAAATTTTCGATACATTTCGTACTTGAATAAATTTTTCTTAATAATAATAAGTATTTTCTACAAACAATAATATATCATTTTTTGCTATATATTGTCAAAATGGTACAGATGGTTCTCTGTTTGACCCTTATTAAAAGTCAACCTTCTTCTTGTGGTTACTCTAAATAATATCTAAGCAGGAGAATTTAAGGCATTTTACGCAATTAAATAATTGAAGAATACGACCTGCATATTAATTTTCTTTTAAGAATAAAAGTTACTTAAAATTTTAATGCAAGCAGAAAAGTCCAAAACTTTTGACTTCTAAATAAGTTGATTTCGTCGCCCAAATTTAGATTAAGAAAAAAAATCAGACAATGTAACGCCATTAGATTGAAAGCAACATGTTTTACACATCCATTAACATAGTCATTGTTTGGTTATTGTCCTATTAAAATAGTTTGAAGCAATGTGAATACACACATATATATGAAATCAACTGCTAAGATAAAAAGAAAAAATAATGATAATTCACCTTTGGGCAATCTATCGTATCCCAATTTAGATATTTAGTTGACGAAAATTTCAATTTTCACATTAATTATCGTATTATAAAGGTGAGATGTGTGGGGGTGTAGTTGGAATAGTTATTGAGAGTGTAGTAGTACAAATGATTCATTTATTCATGCTTTCACTTCTTTAAATCATTTAATCAATATAAATTGAATTTACGTAGAATAATTATTGATCTTTAACTTGTTTATTAGAGAAAAAATTAAAAATATTTTAATAAATGAATATAAAAAAAAAGTTAGAAAGTATTTTCCTCCATGATACCAAATGCAAAATTCTCCAATTTAATAATAATGATGATGATTTTCCTCCTTGGAAATATAATAAACATGTAAACAAGAAGTTAAAATGAAAATATCAAAGATACTAAATGCAAATCAAATCCCTATAAGATATGAGGACAATATAGAGTACGTACTACTAGTGATACCCGATTTTCTGGTACTCTCCCTTGGGATTGGGAAAAGATGGTGACAATTTTCTTTTTCCGTGTATATTTAATATTTATATTAGAATTTGATTAAATTTTGAATTTGTATATTACAATGTATTTCAGAGGTGATATCATTTTTAATAAAATAGTTTTTTATGTGGGTTCTCATCTAGAACTTTTGGTAAAACATGAAGAGATCGTATTCATTTATTGTATTTTATCTCTATTATCATATGATACCCTTTTATATTAGTTATGCATTTTTTTACACACATTAAAAAATAAACAATGTAATATAAAAAATTTATTTTTAAAAAAATAATCAACTAATATGAAATAAAGGAAATAAATACTACTACAATAGTTAATAGGATTGATGCTAGTTTAATTTTGAAATTTGAAGTTGATTTCATATATAAATCATGACAGTATATTTTTCTTTTGTTTAAGCTTGACTTTAATATTTTATTTCATATCATCATTTTACTCTAATAAATAATTCTTTACTTAAAATTAATTACGCACAATTTAAAGCACAAATTATTTTTCTCCTACTCCAAGCAAATGATCCCTAAATCTTTTTTTTTAATTTATCATCATCTATAATATTCCATCTCAATGAAAAAAGAAAAATAATTAGAAAAAGAAACCAAGAGGATCGTACTTGCTTGTTCTTCTTCCATCTTCCATGTGCCAACTCCAATATTTTTTTCCTTTAAACTAAAATGTCAATATAAATATAATATCCTTTTCAATGGCATCTAGTTATTTTCCCATTTTACCCTTCCTTGTCTCCCTTTACTCTTGTTATATGTCTTCTCAAAATAATTCAAAAGGATAATAAATCCCCACTCCTCACCCCCTCCCCTCATCCCACCCCCAACCAGTTCACACACATCACCTGCCTTCCTCTTTTTCTTTGAGAGTTGAGATCAAGAACCAGAGCAACTTATAAATAAAAAGTATTACCACTAACTAAAGTCTACTAATTGCTTAACATATATCTCTATCTTTCATTATCTTTTCCCTTATTCTATTCACTCTTCACCTTATTTATCTCTCTTTTTCCTTCTTCTTCTCATAGCCCCATTTGATCCACCAACCAAACCAGCTGATCTATTATTTGTGAACTGTTTCTTTTTTGATTTTGCAAGTGAACCAGCAGGAATTTCTGTTTGTGGGGTTCATTTTTCTGTTGTTCTAAACACAGGCGCATGTTGTAGATTCGTTTCTGGTTTGCGGGTCACTAAGTTTTCTGGTTCTTGGTCATAAAGTCTTGAATTTTTTGTTTTGTGATGGTTTTGCTTCAAATGCTTGGTGAATTGTTGTTAAGTGTTTCTATTTTGGTAGTCAAATAGTTGTGCTACTAGTTCATTCTTGAAGTTATTATAGGGGGAGAGTCTTTGGGGTCTGGAAAATGGGATCTGCTAATGGGTTTTACTCTGGAGTAGAAGAGTTCAATTTGGAGGCGAAATGGTTAATTGATCCAAAGCTTCTCTTTGTTGGTCCTAAGATTGGAGAGGGTGCGCATGCCAAGGTGTATGAAGGAAAGTAAGTTTACTTTCTCTGCTTGCAAAATTGCGTTTTTGACTGATCCACTCGTGGGATCAGTTGTTCTGGTTATTATTGTTGTACTGATTTGTGAGTGCTGTCTGTTTATTGAACTTTGAACTAATATTGATAGATTCTGTTGGTATGGCATTACTGTTTGATTTGATTCAGCTAGTTCAGTGGTTTAATTTTAGGAAAATGTTTGAAGAATTTAACTAAATATCCTCTCCTAACTGTTTAAACTAAAAATTTATGTTTGATTCATAATACAACGGTGTATAATCTATGTATATGTCTCGGAAAAGTAAACAGTGAATTTGACTGGCTATTTGTGAAAAAAAATCCCCAAAATGCTTTGCTACCAAATATTGTCCGAAATTTTGAAGTGAGAGCGATTTAGAAGCATGGGCTAGTTCGTTAAATTAGTAATGCCTAAATTTCTAAAAGTATGCAGTTTGGTGCTCCTTTAGTTATCTTTCTTGGTTGGGTTCTTCTCAGATACAGAAACCAGAATGTAGCAATTAAGATTGTGCATAAAGGGGAGACGCCTGAGGAGATCGCCAAGAGGGAAGCTCGGTTTGGAAGGGAGGTTGCAATGTTATCCAGAGTTCAGCACAAGAACTTAGTGAAGGTTGCTTTTAAGTCCCAAACATCTGTTTGGATATGATCTATTTGATGAGCGGTTAAGGCAGTTAATTGAATTGCTAACATTGGTTATGGTTTTCATTTTATATTTCATTTACAGTTCATAGGAGCTTGCATGGAGCCTGTCATGGTCATTGTAACTGAACTTCTTCTTGGTGGGACGCTGAGGAAATACTTGCTGAACATGAGGCCTAGGTGTTTGGATACTGCTGTTGCTATTAGATTTGCCCTTGATATAGCTCGTGCAATGGAATGCTTGCACTCTCATGGTATCATTCATCGTGACCTAAAACCTGGTAACTAATACGTCTTTCTCACTGGATTTCTTATTTATTGTTAAAGTCAAATCATTTCAACTGACAAGCGGTGCTTGTTGAATTTTCTACACACTCAACAGTTTGAGCCGTGTCTCAAACTGCTCATTTTAACAAATAAGTTGAGACATGAATAGAAGTTCACATCCATTTCGATCTGGTCTGAAATCACCACCGATCATGTAACCTTTATGTGGTCTTGATCTCTATTAATGTGTTTGACGGTCACACACTTTAATATGGTACCAGAGAATGCAGAGGTCCTGGGATGGAATCTCACTGCCATCCATTATCAGAAAAAATTCCACATGCTTGGCCCATGAAAAAAGAATCAAGCACGCATATGAAGGGACATGTTTAGAATATAGTTGGGGAAAAAAGAAGTGTGTTCTCTCTATAACAACTTAAGCTTTAGATGAAATGGCATGTACTTCAATAGCCCTTCTATGGTAAAAGCATTACTGGTTAAGTAATTTCATATGGCAGATGGTTCCAGATCATTAATAAGCACTAAAGTTCTTTCTTGCGTCCTTTGCTTCATTTTGTTTCCTCCCTTTTGATAACTCTTCTGCTCATAAGAACAAAGAAAAGTCGTTTTTCAAGCCTCCAATGGCTTTGATACTCACTGTTCCTATTTTTGTCTGTGGGATAGTAGAACAGATAAGGTAATAACTGATAGTAATCTTAAGATGCTTTTGTTGGTGTCATCTTATGGAACTAGATTCTTGACAATATTACCAGTACACGGTCGATGGGAGCAGCTGAATTACATAAGAAACTTTTAACTGGAATAAATTCCTAGGAAGTGCTGCAGAAGAAGATGCTTACACATCATTCTTTGTAATAAAGTGGTTGAGAAAAGTGAAAGTTTACTTCCTCTTGTTTTCTTCTTCCAAGGATAGAAAAATAATTTCCTTCGAACTTCTAAATAAAAAGTTAAGATCTTTTTAGTTTTTACTACGAAAATGAGATGCATAACATTCTTCAATATAATTTTTTTAATGAAGTTATGAGTTATATTACAAAGGCATCAAGAAGATTCAAAATTATAAGTTTTTGCTTTGGCCTCATTGTGTGACTTATACTTTTCTAAGTTTAGCAGTGATTTCAAACTTTACAAGTTTTCTCTGCTAACTGAACGTGTTGACAACATTTATGGATATTGCCATTCATTTCAAAATAACAATGCCGTTAGTATCATTTTTTTAAAACAAAATTGGATTCTGTTTGCATTTACTTCCAGAGAACTTGCTTTTGACGGCGGACCACAAAACTGTCAAACTTGCGGATTTTGGTTTGGCAAGAGAAGAATCGTTGACAGAGATGATGACTGCTGAAACTGGAACCTATCGTTGGATGGCTCCAGAGGTTGATTCTTGAACCCCTGTGCTTATTAATATATTTTCCGTTATTTTTCTCATCTCCTATGGCTATACAACTTATCACTCTCCTTTTTGTGGCAGCTCTATAGCACGGTCACTTTAAGACATGGCGAAAAGAAGCATTATAATCACAAAGTAGATGCCTATAGTTTTGCAATTGTCCTGTGGGAACTTGTACATAACAAATTACCATTTGAGGGCATGTCTAATTTGCAGGCTGCTTATGCAGCTGCTTTTAAGGTAACCATCCTCTCTCCCTATTGGTCTTTGTCATCTAGTTATCTCAATAATTCTTGTGTTGAGATCATCATTGTAATTTTCCTGAACTAAAAGGATGAGAGAGGTTAAGATGTGATAGCATTTAGTTGGTTCACATCACACTGCCTCCTTTACAAAGGGCACATCAAAGACTAAATTGGACCACTGGGACACTTGTACAACTTTGGCTGATTGGGCTTTTTTAATTTACAAATGTTTGTCCCACAGCTGAAGACTTAAAAGAGTTTTTTTTTGTCTGAAAACACCTACCTTTTGACTGAAGAACACAGATACGTAGATAATTACCATGCAGAAACTTGGGACCCGGTGGCCCAGGTATTTGGTCTAGCGGTAAGAATGTAGCGCATGATGTATGTACAAAAGCTTATGTTTCAGTAAAAAATAGAAGACGGAAGGTCCATCATCCACTGAGCTCTGAACTGTGCACCGCTGGAAAAATAAGATAAATCAGAAAACTTGAGACCCATGCTTGGTTTCTATCACAATTGGAAAGCTAGGTCTAGTCTTAACTTGGTCCTGCAAGAAGGTTAGATGACAATTATTAGCTGTGTGATTTTGCTTAACCAAGTTTTTCCCTTGTGTGTTTTGCAGAATGTGCGACCAAGTGCCGATGATCTTCCAGAGGATTTGGCTGTAATTGTGACTTCATGTTGGAGAGAGGATCCAAACACTCGTCCCAACTTCACTCAGATAATACAGATGCTTCTACATTTTCTCTCTTCAGTTTCACCACCGGAACCAGTAATACCAGCTAGGATTTTCACTTCAGAGAATCATGTCTTACCACCAGAGTCTCCGGGTACTAGTTCCTTAATGGCCAAGCGTGATGACTCGGGTGAAACCCCTAAAATACCAATGGAAAATCAGCCAAGAGGATTTTTCTTCTGTTTTAACCAATGCTACTGATCCCCAAGGGATAAGTTTGTTAATTACCTAGAAGATACACTCCAAATTCAGCTATCTTTTAGTAAGCTCACAAAATGTTTAGCCCAGATATGTCACTAGATAACTTAGCTTTTGGTTTTTCTTCCTCTGCCTCCACACAAGATAAAAGGTACTCTTTTGAGTTTTAGTAAAACCAGCCACAGGAATTCAAAGGTGAAGTCGCTGCAGGAAGATGCATGATGTAGACTCGTTTAACACGCAGGAACGTGTTCTGACTTAACTGTGAGGAGTCTCTGGATGCTGGAGTTGGGTTGCTGTGATGTATATTATAGTTGTAAAAATAAGGTCCATCCAAAGACCTGTACTCCAATCTTTTGTTAAACCTCAATTGACTCTTGTCATTTTGGTGCTTATACTTGTTATGTTGTACCTCATCCTTTGCTAACTCCGCATGTATCTGAGCATGAACTTTTTATCACTCCCTTCCATCTATGAATTGCTTAATATAGCTGTTCTGCAAAATATTAGGATCTCGCTAACATTTTGCCTGAGTGTAAGTTATAATCGGTCAAAATACATTACTTCTGAAGAAATTTTGAAAGAACTTAACAGTAGTAATAATTAAACAAAAATACAGAGGTGGAGAGATTAGGTTATGGATTGATTCAACTCATTTTGGTTGATCCAATTATGACTCCTTAATTGATTTGATCAATTTTAATTTGTTCAAATTTGATGCAACCCATTCATTTACCACCTTTAACAATGATTTAAAAAACGACTTATGGATATTTCAAGGAAAGGTTGGGAAGAAATAATTAGTTGGATCTTTTGGGCAGACAGTGAAAGTTAATGTTTGTTTGGTCCACCATTGAAATTACTTAATCGGAACAAATTTTGGAGGACCAGGGAAGTAATTATTTAGACATTCAGAACCCGCCTGTCGGCCCTATGGAAGAAAAAAAAAAAGAAACGCCGTTGCCGGGGATCGAACCCGGGTCACCCGCGTGACAGGCGGGAATACTCACCACTATACTACAACGACTTTGATGAAGTTGTGTTTCAACTTTGTTTATATTTAGCAGTCTTTTGTTGTATAACTTAAAAGATAGATTGTGACGAGTATATTTTGCATGTCAGATATTTATATCAAATAGGAATTGGATCACTGTGTTCTTCAACTAAAAGGTAATCAAATTACTGTATCAAAATGGTTATACTAGATTTTTGTGCATATATGTAGATTCAGTTCGCTATACATACATACACGTACTTTGAAACCTTATGTATATATGTACATCCAACTTCTTCTTTAAAAATACTTATATACGTATGTAGTTGGCTGCACATACAATTACAAACATATATTGCATGACCATTTGTTGGGTCAAGTAGGATGTGAATTGAGAAATTAAATGAAGAATCAAGTGAATGAAAAATAAAAAGTCATTTTTCCCTTATTGACAGGAGAGAAATTTTTTTTTATCTATATATTAAGAAACACTTTCTTTAGTTCTTAAAGGGATATGCATAAGGTACTCCTTCACGTTGTTGTCAGTACTTGGCCTCAGTTTTGATAAATGATTGATTGATAGCTCTTTTAGACAAAATTTATTTATCATTTTCATTAATTAATTTTCTTTTAGAAAAAAAATAACTCACTAACATGTTCTTTCCAAAAAGATATTTCTTTTCCTAAAAGACATACCTATTCTAAATAGATGAGTTTGTTTAGAACAAGTATATTCACACCTATTGATGGCAATAAACTTTGCAAAAAAATTAAATTTTTAAGAAAACTCAATTTTAAGTGGGCTTGAAACAAACCTTTTCTTTCATTAGTTTCTTTTTATGTTTATGTCTCGATGGCAGAAACAACAATATCTACATAATTTCAACTGGGATTAGATTTTATATGTACACAAATGTATTTGCTACATTTTGAAAGGAAAAATTACCACATTTTTTAATAGAGAATAAAATCTTGCTACATTTTGTAAAAACAGAACAATAAGATATTGTAATTTTAATTAATTAAAAGAGTACAAATACAATTTTGAAATAAAATTAATTAATACCACACAAAAAATGAAGTATATAACATAGCTCCATTTCCACACAAGGTGAAATGTCACAAGAACAATGACCACCAAAACACGTTTATCAACATTTTGTCATGAAATTAAACTCATCTGACTGAAGCTACAAACTTGTACTCCCTCCGTTCCAATTTATTTATCACGTATAATAAAATTAATTATTCTAAAATAATTTTCAATTTAGATAATCAAGATAGAATTAATTATTCTTTTCAATTTTATCTTTAAAATTAATTACTCTAGAATTAAGAGACACATATATAAATAAAAATATAATTATTTTAAGTAATATATTAGTCAAATAACATTAACGTAATAAATAAATTAGTAATTAAAAAGATTTTGACTTATGAAATAAAATAATATGGAAATGGAAGAGGGAAATGTGTTAAAACATTGTCTTATTCAGGTGATAAGATTGACAACTATAACACGTGTCAAACATCGGCAGGAAGAAAAGCAAGTAATCATTCTTCTGCACTCTGCAGCGAATCCAACTATTGGATTTTCTTGTAACCTCAAACGAAGAAATTTCTCAATAATTTAAATTGATGTACGTCTTGAATAGTAGTACTCATTAATTTAGGTTTTTCAATAATATACTCTCGCAATTTTCATTTCTTTGCCTTATATTCTATTTGGTTCATTTTAAAAATAAATAATTATACAAATACACAATATATATTTACATGTTTTTCTATAATTTTTATTCTTTTAAAAAATTATAAAAATTTCATAATTTAACTTCTTTATTTTATTGATACAAAAATTACAATCTTAACTGACACCTAATTAATAAGTGTCAACTCAATCAACTTCTAATTTAATGTTGATTAAAACTCTTTTAATTCTAATTTCAAATTCAATTACAAAAAAAAAATTAGATTGAACGTTTGCCTTTTTCTTTTTCCCATTTTCCTTTTTTGCGCTAGTTTTTTTCTCCATTACAATGGAGTCTACTCCATCATATTCTCACGATATTACTCATATATTACCAAATATCGAAAATATTAGTCATGTTGAAGTTGTTCCACCAAGTGAATAATGTCCACAATTTGAAGTTGCTAACAAACGGATAGTTGATACCGACAACAATGAGTTCCATGAAAATAGGACAAAGAATTTCAATGATCCAGTGTCCAATCTGATGAAGTTGAATTTGAAAAATAGATTAAAAAAAAACAAACAATGATCCTTTAATCAAGAAGAAGAAACACAAGAAAGATGTAGTTTCAAATTCCAAAAGGAAGTATTGTGTTGTTGTATTAACATTGTATTTTGGGCACAATTTATTCATGTATCAGTACTTATTTAAAGGTTATTTGTATCAACAATATGTTGCCTTTTGTATCTAACACTGTTTTGATATCATGATATAATCATGAGTAGAGTGTTGTTTTGTTTTGTATCAACACTGCATTGTTCATATCAATGATGTACTGTATCAACACTGTAGCAAAACTTTATTGTATATATCAACACTATATTGTGTTGTATGTATCATCACTGTATTAGATGGTATTAAGTATTTTTGGAGTATAATTTGAATATTTGAATTTTTTTTAAAAAGAATCAAGTATTGTATCAAGATTTGACAATTGTTTGAAAATTTTTGAAATTTTAATTTTGAAATTGATTTGCAACGTTGCAAATCAATTACCTTACATTGGAATATCCTTGATTAATGGTTGATTAGCGTGAATCTTGAGAATTAAATAACTGATTGAGTTTTAGTTTTCTTATAAAACTCAACTGCCATATTTTTGCAGGCATCAACAAACGACTGCTTATGTATCACGAATGCTTATGAGATTTTTAAAATTTATACAAAAAAAAATAAAATTACACAAATATACAACATAAGATTAAGATCAGAAAATTATTCTTTTTTTTATATAATTTTATAAAAAAAAATTCAAATAATATGATTAAGATCACAAAACTAAAAAATATTGTGATATATTCATCATATCATTAGTTTAATTAAGACCACAAAATACAAAAGTCTTTTGTATTTTCTTAAACTTCATATCGCCAAATTAAAATCAAACAAACAAATTAAAACGAGAGTTGTATGAAATAAAGTCAAAACTGAAAGAAAATCTCAGCCGAGAGTGAGCTTCCCGATTGTTCTTTCCTTCCTATAAATAGAACTCTCACTATCAAATATGTCTCATCTCCTTGCTCGATATATCTGAGATAGATCCATAAACTAAGAACTTATAATACACAAACTCATTATTCTTATGTTCTTAACTTGCTTCTTGGTTCAAGGGGAGGGAAGAAATTTTTTAGTTTTAGTCCTTGTTTCATAGTTTAAATAATAGGAGTAATATAAGTCCAAACTATTACTTATATTCTATCCGTCTCAGTTTGTGTAATATTTTTAATTTGGCACAAAGTTTTAATAATTTTTTTAAAAACAAATATGATCTAAAATAGTCATCAACTATCTATGTAGCAATAAATTTTAAGTTAAATTGATTTCAATCAGGGAAAGAACATTCAGTTTTAGATGGACTAAAAAGAAAAATATATCTAATTTACCTCCTTTTTTTTTTTGAAAGTATACAAACTTAAATTACATTTAAAAAATTAATTATAAAGATAAAATAATTTTTATTTAATAAATTGACTAGCAATTTAAAATAATAGACTATTTCCTATGGGAAGGTAAGGCAAATAACATGGGATGGACAGAGTAATGGTATTATTTTATCCGTTTAAAATAGAATGAATTAATTTGATTTGACAATAAATTTAAGAGAATAAAAAAGACTTTTGGATCTTATGATCCTAAATTAAAGTAAAACTAAATGTACTAAAATGTCTCTTAATCTTGTGGTCTTAAACTTGTTACTGATAAGTTAAAAATAAAACATTCCAAAAAAAAAAAAGAATCATTTTTTTAAAATTAAAAATAAATAAATTATTTTTTAAAAGGAAAAAAGTATTATGGAATATCCATAGTTCAACAAGGGAAACAAATCTACTCAAAAGAGTAAAGAAGGAAAAGACGAAATCAAAAAAGATAAAAAACATTTCCATTTATAGCTTGGGGAGCAAGACATTCGGGTCAGATAAATTTACTGTTTAACATCATTATCGATTTTTCTAAAAAGACATTTAACCTCCAAAGCTAAGTCACTAGCAGACCCGAGGTTCGGTCAACACTGGGCCCAACCTCAAAACCTATGGTTCGGGAACATCGTTGAACGTAATGCTCATCCGAATCTAAGGCTCGGAATCTAAACCTCATAAGATAAATTTTCCCGCTCATTCACACTCCAGCAGTCCAGTTTGCTTAGTCCAGTGGAGAAAGGGGGGAAAATTGAGGGCACCATAAAACCAGAGTTTCTCTCTTCTTCGAATGTTTTAATATCAGATTAAAAGATTTTTCTTGAAAAAAAAGTTCAATCCTTTATGGGAAGGTGAGGATGAATTTTTGTAATGGAACTTTAAAGTTCGTGTTTTTAGGCGAAAAATTGTTCTGGGCTTGATTCGGTTTGATCAAAGATGGTCTAAAATTGAATCTTTAAAGAATTTTGGAATTCTTTTTCTATCTTTTTCGTAGCTTTCGTTGTAAGATTTGTGTTTGCTCCTGGGAATAATGTTGAATAAGTATTGTAGCTCATTAAGGATTTTGGATTATCTGGGTTTTGCTTTATTCATCGTTTTGGAATGCGAAAGGTGTTTGCGTTCTTCTTCATCAGATTGCTAAACATAACTGAAAATGTTCAAGCGTGTTCTGTGTTTGCTGGATTATATGATACACTAATTTCTCGAGTAGTGTTAGTATATATATATATATTATAAAAATTGACATATTTTTTTTTCAAATGCAACTGATGATTTCTGGAAGTCCTCACTTGTTCTAGCTGCCCCAAATTTTTTGATGGTCTTATGTTCTTGATCATCTGCCCAATATTGTCTTCTATTTGTCAGATTGGAGGTTCAAATTTTGCTTGCGATGAGTCAAATCAAAATCTCATGTTGAAATTTGTCTATTTGCTTTTTCAATATGTTGGTGTCATAGAAAGATTTGGAAAAGTTGCCTTTAAGTCTCAACTGATAGTGAAAACAGATGAAATATTGAATTTACCAAGAGTGTTTAGTGACTTACCGTTAATTGTTAAATTACACTTGGTACTTTGTTGTATTCTTAATTGTTAGGTATCTTTCCTTTAAGTGTGCAATGAAAGTTTTTGAATTTGTTGGATGAGATTGAAGTTCTTTTTTGTCTCTTATGTCACCATAAGATTATCAGATGGTCTTGTTAAAGTGGGTTAGAGGAGAATGGACGAATGATTTGCTTATATGGACTTAGACAATCTTTCCTTCATAAGCTAGCTTTTGGGGTTGAATTAGACTTAGGTACATCTTTACAAGTCTAATATATTTTTTCCTAATTGATCCAGGTCTTGGCTTATTGATGACAGAGGATTTGCGAGTAAAATTAAAAATGCTAATGCCCCTGCTGCACATCAAATCAAAGATTGCGGGGCAAAGCGGCAATGCCCAAACTGCAATTACTCTATTGATAACAATGATGTAAGCTAATAAGTTCCATGCATAATTTGCACCTCTGCCATACTGTTTAGTCTAGCTATAAATCTCTCTTGTAAAAAAGTTCTTTTTCCACCCTGGTTCAAGAATAGGCCAACTAATAGTTATATCATAAATTAGTTGCTCAAAGTCTGCTTCAATAACTTGCTGCTTTCTGATTCAGGTTTCTCATGAATGGCCTGGTCTACCTGTTGGTGTGAAATTTGACCCATCTGATACAGAGCTCGTGGAGCATTTAGAAGCAAAGTGCGGGATGGGAAATTCTGAGCAACACAAATTCATTGATGATTTCATCCCAACTCTTGAGGTTAATGAAGGGATTTGCTATACCCATCCTGAAAATCTTCCTGGTTTGTAAAACACCCAATTCTTTGATATACTAGCTTATGTTTGTTTTAACTGCATTAATCAAAGACAATAGACTGTGTTGTGGAAATAAATAGAGGTTAGACTATAGTGGTTTTTGGGGTTGCATTTACCTAGAAATGGAAATGTAGCAAAAGTCAGTTGTTGTAATAAGTTGCTTATTTCTGAAGTTTAAGAAGTTACTTTTCATTTTTCCATTTTTCCAGTTGAAATCTGGCAATCATCAATATGTTGTGGCAGATTTTCATTCCTCAATCTCTTATTTTGTTTCAGGTGCCAAAAAGGATGGAAGTAGCATTCACTTCTTTTATCGCATTACTAATGCATATGCAACTGGTAAACGGAAGCGTAGAAAGATTCATGATGAAAATAATTTGATGAAAGAACATGTCCGCTGGCACAAGACGGGAAAGACCAAGGTTGTTATGGAGAATGGGATCCAAAAGGGATGTAAGAAGGTCATGGTTCTCTATCATACTACTAAGAAGGGGTCGAAGCAGGAAAAAACTAATTGGGTAATGCATCAGTACCATCTGGGCACTGATGAAGATGAAAAAGAAGGTGAATATGTGGTTTCTAAAATTTTTTACCAGCAGCAAAAACAATCCGTCAAGACCAATGATTCTTGTGACAATGAAGAAGTCAGTGTGGGAGCAAATAAAATTGGGCCTACAACTCCAAAGACTGTTACACCCAATCCTTCTCGAGATGGAGAAACCCCTTCCTATGATGATATTGCGGATGACTTTTTACAATTCTTACCTGATCAGGTAGAAATTATTTGATGATACAGTTACATCATTGGTTGTTTTGTACATTATTTATGTTCTCAAAATTGCATGCATTTGATTCATGAATACGTTTTTCGAGTAATTATCTACCTATGTGCATTTTGCCAGAATTTTTCGATACACTAATATTTGTTTTGTTGTTTAGGAAGTGGAAGTTGCAAAAGAACCAGGGCAGCATTGTGATGCTAAAATTAAGTGTGAAGTGGAGTACTCCACATGCTTGGCTGGAGAATCACAAGCAGCTGATGCAAATGATTTTGATGATTCTCTGTTGTGTGATGAACATAATGATTATTTATTTCGTGATAATTTTGGACTCAATTTTGTCACTTCTACAGACTGCACTCATAGCGCTTGCCATTTACCACAAGGAAATGGGAACACAACCTGTGAAATTTCAGAGTTGGATAACTTGAAATTGGATACTCCTCCAGACTTTCAACCTGTAGTAAGTTTTCCATCCTTGCAAGTTCTGATGAGTTTTTTTATTTTTATATGCATAACATCTATAATTGAATTTGCTGTTGTGTTCTACCAGGATTTGTCTTTTGGTTCTCAAGAGAATATCTTTAGTTGGTTGGACCAACTATAGAGATGATAAATACTTTGTTGTTCATGGAAAAATGAGATGATGCTTTATGCATTCTGGGATGGAGAATATACTTCAACAAGATTACTGCATTTCCTTGTAAAAATGCTCATTTTCCCACCAGAAAAAAAGATGAAACAAAATTATTGGTTGCTATATCCTACAATGCTGGAAGATATACAAGTTGAAGGAGTTGTTGCAAGAACCTACTACAATCAGTATTTGGGAGTTGGAACTGTTAAGAGTCAGCTTACTGACATGGCTCAAATTTTAATTTAATGCCTGATCTCTCTTGTTAAGACTCTCTCGTATCCTGTGTTCAGTTCAGCATGTTCTGACGCCCAAATACTTTAGGAAGTTTCTGGTTTGTACTAGTTTATTTTTCTCTCTCTAAATGTTTGGATTATTCTATTGCTTTCTAATGTCTCTTTCGTTGTGTCTGATTCCATGCATGGTGATATGAAAGGCAAATTTGAAGTTTTAAAAGGTAATTGCTTGTATTTTTGCTAATTTTTTATAGGTGAATGTGTTTTTGCATTATTGGAGTTTGTGCTTTTTTGCACGACGGGCATATATTCAAGCTACATAGTTCTATTATTTTGACAACACATGGGTGCAATCGGATCACCATTAAGCATAATTATTTTATATTATCAGTATTAGAATAATTTACTGTTATAGTTACTGTCCGACAAATGTATGTATCAACAGGAGTAATATAAAATCAGGTATAGTCATCAACAAGTCCATCCCAGCTTAAGACATGGGGTGTAACATATACCTCCCAGGTGGAGCTATAACCCAAATACCTGGTAACCCAGCGCAATGAACAACAATTCTAAGATAGAATAACAGATAATCCAACTGATAAACGCAACAAATATTCCAACCAACAATAGACAGTCTAGTGAGATCCCTGGGTATAGCATCCATCACACAATTAGAATCATAGAATTTGTAGAAGACTACTCTTATTGTAAGAGTTTATTGTTATTGCATATCCGTAGAAGACTCCAATTGTTCAGGAGTATACGTAGCAATTAGGTTCCTTAAGTTTAATTGTAGGTTGTTATTTATTGTATTTAAAGCTTGAATATTTAAGGAATAAAATCATCTTTCGACTACTTATCTCTATCTGATTTTATATGGTATCAGAACCTCCAGTCTTTTATGAGTTAGATCCTTTTTCTTTCCCCATATATGACTTTATCTCGAGAAACATTCCCTCCAGTTATTATTAACTCTGGTGATGCTACTACTACCAACAATAATGCTTTTTCTACTTCACCTATTATGCATGTGGTACAATTCAATCTCACATCTCAATTACCTATCAAATTGCAAGTTAATCTCAACTTCTCAACTTGGGAAAGCTCAACTTGTGAGGCGACTCAATGATCATTAATTCATAAAACATCTTGATGGATCAAAATCGACACCACCAATGATTGTTACTCAAAATAATCTTATGATGTCAAATGCCCAAATCCTAGATATCAAATCTGATTTTTGTCAAGACCAACTAATCTAGCAAGCAATGATGACATTCATCGATCCCACCATTGTGCCTACTATTGCCACAACCCACAGCTCTATCTGCTAAGACAGCTTGGTAACTTTTTCACATGACTTGCGCAAATAAGATTCACACTCGTATTTTTAACTTGCGTGACCAATTAAAAAATATCAAGAAAGCTTCTAAATTTATTATGAAATACTTACAAGAGGTTCGATCTCTTTCTGATTCTCTCAGAGTTGTTGGATCATCAATAACAGATGATGAACTTATTGTCAAGATTCTAAGCGGCCTATGCCTCACGTATCGTGAAATTTCTGCAGCTATAAGAGCAAGAGACTTTCATCGAGTTTTGAAGAATTGTTTCACAAGCTCACAGATCATAAGCTTTTCCTCGGACACCAAAATCTCGAGAAGTTATTCACTAATATCACAATTGCTGCATCACAGAAGATAAACATGCCACACCAATCTAATGGGAACAATTATCGCTTCAACAATCAAAAGTGGAACCAATCTGCTCCTCAATAGTCTAGCTCTAACAATCAGCAAAATTGGAGATTAAACTCAAGACAATTTGTTCGATGTCAATTTTGCCAAAATTTTGGTCATACTGCAGATGTATGTTGTTTGAAATCGCACAATCATTTTGAAGTTAAGGCCAACTTTGCCTCTAGTTTGCAGTTAACAAAAAACTCTTGGGTTCTCGATTTTGGTGCAACTCATCATGTCACAATTGAACTTCACAATCTTAAAGAGTATACAGGCAATGAGGGAATATCCACAGGTGACAATAAAACTATTTCTATTACCCATATTGGTTTATTAACTCAAATACAAGCATCTAATTCTGCTTTCAGGCTTTCTAACACTTTCAATGTGCTCATTTATATTGATGACATTTTGATCACGGGAAGTCATCCCAGCTTGATTAACCATATTATTGATATATTGGGTTCTCATTTTTCTCTAAAGGATCTTGACAATTTAAACTACGTTTTGGGTGTTGAAGCAAAAGAAGTGCCAGATGATCTTATTCTATCTTACTCGAAATATATTCCTGACATTCCGTCTGAATTGGATATGGAAAATTGTAAAGGAGTTTTGATATTAATGTGCTCTGGTAAACTATTTTAGGAAATCAATAATTCTCCACCTACAAATGATATAGTCGACAAGCGCACCGTCGATAAGTTGCAATATTTACCATTTACACGCCCTGGTATTTCTTATGTTGTCAACAAACTGTCTCAGTTTATGTATGATTCTTCTGATGAACAGTGGAAGGCGATTAAAAGGATACTGCGGTACCTCAAAGCCACGATAACTTTAGGTCTTCATATTCGTCGCGACTCAGACTGCAATCTTTACATGTATGCTGATGCTGATTGGGGTCAATTGAAAAAGTATCTATATCAGACTGTTCTTTTCTTTGAGCGCAATCTTGATAGTTAGTTGTAAAAAAGCAACAAGTTATAGCTCGTTCATCTACTGAAGCAGAGTACAAATCAGTTACAAATGTTTTTGCGGAACTCACATGGATGCGCGAACTTGCTCAATGAATTGTGTATCACCATTCCAAATACACCTACAATCTTCTCTGACAATGTCAGTGTCACTTATTTCTATCATAATCCAGTGTTCCATAGTCGTATGGAACATATTGTTATCGGCTTTTGTATGTTAGGAACCAAGTTCAAGCGCATCTGGTTCTGGTCAAATACACTCATGTTGGTGATCAACTTGCTGATACACTTACCAAGCCATTGTCAGAACCAACCTTTGCAAGGTGTCATTCCAAGTTAGGCGTTGTTACACCACACCTAACTTGAGGGGGTGTATTAAGAATAATTATTTTATGCTATGATTATTAGAATAATTTACTGTTATAGTCACTGTTTTTTTGTATTTGTAGAAAATTCCTCCTATTGTACGAGTTTATTGTTATTGCACATCTGTAGAAGACTCCAATTGTTCAAGAGTATACATAGCAATTAGGTTCCTTAAGTTCAACTGTGAATTGTTGTTATTTATTGTATTTAAAGCTTGGATGCTTAAGGAATGACTACTTCTCCCTATCTGATTTTATTATCACATGGGTCTGTTACTAACTTCTTTTATATGGATTGCTTTGCATCTATATGTTTAAGCATGTATAATAATACATATTTAAGTCTCTCACCATGCTTGTCAGATGAACTATGTTGGTGTATAGAATTCTTGTGATACAAAGTTCAAAAGTGGTGATACTTTGGTATTGATAAAAAAGCTTCAAGAGATATTCAGGCTTTATATACAATCTAAAACAAGGGGTCTGATTTTTTACTTGTATATTCAAGTTTGGAAGACAACTTCACATAGGTAAAAAAGGTACTATGTGGTGAACAACAGTATCAAAGTTTCATCTTGAAAAGGCAAAAAAACAGAATGACTTCTTGATTCATGGATGGGATTCAATACCTGCAAAAACTAGAGGGAAAAAAAGAAGATTAACACTAGTACATATCGAATTTCCATCTTGGAAAGAAATGACTACTTGCTTCAAAAAAGAATTGTGATCTTAGATTTTGAACTTGAAAAAAATTGTTTGACAGATGGAAATGAGGCATTTGTCTGCAAGAAGATAATAACTGTTTCACAGGAATCAAACTGCCCAAATACCAAGTTACCAACAAGAAACTCAAATTGTCTCAAATGCACTACACAAAAACACACACTTTACCAGCATGTTTTTTGCTCTGGCCGACTGGAACCACTTGCTCAATTAACATGGCTAAAACATGCATTTGTTTCATGATCGATCATAGTTTGGGGGTACTTATGCCTTTTCCAATATGAAAAATATCAAACCAAATAAAATCTCAAAAACCAAAATGATTTGGCTTCCAACTGAGCTCAACAAGATTTATAAATTGGAATAAAGTATAAGAATACCAATTCGACAATGAAAAAGCCAGAGCATTGTCATTCAAAGAGTCCTATATCAGGGTTATATGCAATACAAACAGGAAACAGTCAAGTTTACCCGACTTCACGTCACCCCTAAATTGATCTTTTACTCGACAAATGAATGTACTAATACCTTAAATGAACCCAAAAGGACGATATACACCCGGCCGCTTCCCTGGATACTTTTTTACCTACACTTTGTTGCACATGAGATTTAACTGTATATAGCACTGCCACACCACCATCATCAATTACCTGATAAGAGCCTCTCAAGGTGCAACATAAAAATCGGCACATGAACACCTCCTACGTTACAAAAATTCACCCAACTTTGTGGCAACAACTTAGCCACTTTCTCTTTTGCAATTTCCAGGCAAGAGATACTTATACTTGTCAGGATTATCCAGTAGATGCGCAGGAAGATGCACGGCTGAGTAAGAATGAGGTAGAGGTCCCATGTTAGTAATGATATCCTTGAAGGTGTACTCCTCAGGAAGCATGTCATATAAATCAGCCCCTTCACAAATGATATCTTGTATTCTTCTAGGGTTCAAATAATGCAAGAACCTCACTCTATCAGTGTGGCTGTAAGCTTTCATTTTGAATATGAAGTCAGAGATGTGGCGGAAACAAAAGCTACAATGCCAACCTGAATCTGCCAAAAGGTAATCAGTCTGGCGATAGTGTACATATCGAGTCTTGCCACTCTGATACCTGTGGACTGAGGCTCTCCAACTTCTGTGCTTAAGCTCAAATTCAAAAGAGTACAAGTAATTCCTCAAATGAAGGTGAAGAATCTGAGGAATATCGTCACACCATCGTAAAAGATTGATGGTGTGCCTGCTAGGAATTTCATCAACATCAGACATAATCAGCAAATCATCATCCTCTATTCCAGCTATTCTCAAAAGCTGGTCGAGTGCTACTCTCTGATATGCCTCTTCAACAAATGGATTTTCACCTTTTCTGAATCTTCCTCCAACGGTTCCATAAGTCAATCGAGGTTCAACAAATTTAAATTGGCCCCGGTTAATAGCAAAAGTAAATGGCTTGGGTAATCCAGTAAACGTGGAGTTTGACTCAAGAAGAACAAACTGTGTGATGTAAGGATACAATTCTTTCCATCTGATAGTAAGCATGTCCACTTCATTACTAAACAAAACAGCATCATAGACACGCCTAGGATATTCACGAATTCCCCACCCATGCTGCTTGCAAAGATTCTCCATTGAGACATTCTCATGATAATAGTGGGTAACCTCAACAAAAGGCTTCGGAGGAGATTGCCATATTGGGCGTAGGAAGTAAGTAATCTTCTGTCCATGTAAGTATATACCAACTATACATACTGGCAGAAAAACAAACAAAAAGACAATAGCCTTTAAATCTAATCCTCGAAGCATACACCGTAGTCTTGACATGCTTACTATTCCAGGGGTAGATTGCTGCATATCAAAAAGATAACAACTTTTAAAAGATGCAAATAGCAGCAAACATTTGAAACAATCAAATATTCACATATTAGTTTATTGAACCCCTATGGATCTCCCAAATATCTTGCAAGAGGATAACAAAATATTAATTTTTTGTTTCAAAGTTTTTTATCCACTTCTGAGAAACATAAGAAAATCATCAATTTAGATAATATGCACATGGATAACTAAAATCATGGATTTCCCCAAAACCACAACAGACTCACAAATCCAGAAGCTCATAACAATATAGATATTCAAAAACAACCAAATTGCATATTTCTTTCTTTCTTTTTTCGAAACAACTGCACAATGGGAGCAACCCCACATCCCCCGCCCAATTCAAGATTTTAGGGTTCATATGCAATTCATGTCAAGACCAGAATGAAAAAACACATATTTCATAATTCCCCAAAAACCCAACAAAAAAAAAAGGATCTTTGCCAAAATTCCAAAAAAAAAATAAATCGGGGAAAAAGGTACCTCGCCACAAACGTCTTCACATAAATCGTCACTTTTCTTTGAAGGGTAATAAATATCAGACACCATTAGCACCACCAAGATATTATATTCAAAACCTTCCTCCTAAATTTGCCAATGAAACTCTGGTTTCTTTCAATTTTAAATTTTTTCCTCTCTTTTTCAAGAATTTTTGTCACCTTCTGTAAAATTGAGAAGATGACAAATTTTCAAAAGAGAGATTTTTTTCCTTTTTTTTGAAGAAAGAAGCAACCCCCTCTATCTCAAATTTACAGCAATGGAATTGCCATCATCAATGAGAGGGGGAAGTAATTTTCCAAATTTTCTTTTGTGGATTTTCTACTTAAGAAATCGCTAAATTATAGCCGTTTGTTGGGTTCTCTCTTCTTTTCTTCTATAATTTACACTGTGTCTACAGATGACTATATATAGAGAGCCACAACACACACCCCAACCCCAATCCTATGGAGAAAAAAAAAACAATGATGTCTTTTTTTTTTTAAAAGATTCCTAGTCTAACTGGAAAAAGAATAAATAATATTCCTAATTTTAAAATTAATCAAAATAAATTCTACTCCAGATAGGATTGCTTCTGTCCTATTTTTTTCTTTTTTGAAATTAATAGATTAGTATTTTACGTGGGGAGATCTCCATGACATATTCCTGATATTTATCATTACTACAAGTAGTACCATTTTATCCACTTCTTTGAATTTGCTTTTTAGGAAATGAAAAAAGAAAATATGAATCAAATGAAAAAAAAGAAGATATAATATTTACAAATTTATGATTTTCCTTTACTTATTCTTTTTTAAATGTAAAAAGGACTGCATTACTGAATATCATGGGAAATGATACTCAACTTACTTTTTTTCTAAATTACTAAAAGGAAAAAAAAAAGAAAAGGAGCAAAATTATGTCGATTATAATATTTGGAGACTTGGACCAAGTCTCAAGTCTAGCACAAGTTGAACCTATATTAATTGAGGTGTCAAATTCCTGTAATAAGTGACTTGGAAATAAGTGCACATTGATTAATATTCCCTACGTTGATTTTTAATTATCAAATTTTAATTTATCGTACTTATTAAAAAAATAATTATTGATAAATTAAGTTTATTATTTTATCTTTATTAACTTATAAGATTCCAAATATATTTACTCACTATATTTTTTAAAGATATTTTTAATGATAATAAATTGAGGATATAATAGAAAAAATATACCCTGCCTTGATTTGTCAAAAATGACTTGTAAAATTGAAAATGAAATTAAAATAAAATTTATAACTGAAAGTGATCGGAGGGAGTAAGATAGCAAGTGGTTTTATTAATATTATAAATTGCAATTTTAAAAGATAAATTAAATTATATTAATTTAATATTTTAAAATAAAAAATTAGATATTTAAAAACTATACAAAATTATTATAAGTTGTATTTTTTTTATATCAATATAATAAAAAATATATATGTAAATATTAGTCAACCTTCATATCGCTTAAATCTCTTGAAAGAAAATATGACAATTAAAAAGGAATGAAGAAAGCATTACCAAGCAATAATTTCATTTGTTAATTGAAGGAGAGCCTTGAAATAACTGGTAAAGTTATTATCATATGACCATGAGGTCAGAGTTCATGACTTGAAAGCAACCTCTGATAAAAATATAAACTAAGGCTACTTATAATAAACTCTTGTAATCGAGTCCTTCTCTTAATCGGATCGAGTACTATTGCTTAGGAAGTGAAGGAAAAAGATACTCTCCCCATGTCAATAAAAGAAATAATGGTTGTTTAATCATTTTTCTTTTTATACACATATTTAAAAAATTATAAATTTAAAAATAATTTTACCAGTCCATCTCTTAAGAACTTCTTTGAACAGTACGTACACATAAGTGTGAACATTTTGAAAAAAATTAATTACAAGAGTAATACGAAAAAAAATCAATTAATACTTTCTTAATTTAGTGGTACCTGTTAAATTGACATGCATTAAATTTATTTTACTCAAATTATTCCCTCCGTCCAATTTTACTTGGTCCCTGTTGACTTGACACAGAGATTAAGAAGTAGTAAATGATAGGAGTAAGTTTACCAAATCACCCTTTGAATATAATTAATATAATGTATTGAAAAATGTAACAGGGAAATGACTATAATTAATGACAAGGGTAAATTAGGAACTAAGTATAAAACTATCTCTTGATTTCATAAACTGGACAAGTATTGTTAGACATTCTAAAATAGTATAGGGGTCAAGTAAAAATGGACGGAGGAAGTACTAAATTTAGCCTTAGTGGAAATTAAGTAACATATACTCTCTTTAGTCCCTATTAATTAATTTTTTTAAGGTTTTTGGCCTAGTTCAAAATAAGTGAATTTGGAGACTTGGACCAAGTTTAGCAGAAGTTGAAGCCTATTGATTAAGGTATAATTTCTTGTTATAAGTGACATGGAAACAAGTGGACATTAATTACTAGGATAATAAGTGGGGGGTTTTTAACACTATTATTGAAAAGTCAAATTCTCATTCCTTAATTAAGGACTTTATTATACCATTATTCTGGGGATTAATTAATTATCATTAATTTTTTATTGACATGGGGAGGGTCTCTTCTCCTTTCATTTCCTAAGCAATAATAATGCATACTATTAAATTCACATTTATAAAACTTAACTTACTATAGTCTATTCATTCCGTTCATTTTTACTTGTCCATATATTATTTTGAAATGTCCATTAATATTTATTCTTATAACTATTGTTGGATAAACAGAGTAACATTTAAATAATAAGGAAATCATAATGTCATTCATAGTTTTTGACGATGATATTCCTAATGCATATAATATGTTTAACAAGAATTGTTTTAAAAAAATCATATGCTCCAAAATGCATATGCATTGTAGCATAAACAAAGAAAACAAGGTACATAAATTCCAGCTCAACACAAGCAAAATTATATTTGTATATACTCAAATGGCTAAGAACACAATGTTTAGTCTGGCATATGCATTGGTTATTTCAATTGTCAATTACTTTTTTCGTTTCATTTTATTTGATCTCTATAGTTTAAAAACATACTCTGTAATAATTATTTCAATAAATCAAATCTATTTGTAGAAATTTGTGCAATGTAACTTGTAATTAAAAGAAATCAGAATAAGTAAATTATTTAAGTTTTTAGGGAAAACATTTAGCACACGGCAGTGTTTTGGCATGGTCAATTTTGTCTTGGTCGTTGGACTAAACTCATCCGCCGTGTTTTTTTTAAAAAATTTAATTTTACACTTTAGACAAATATAAAAGTAAACTAGGAAATGTCAAAGTATATGACATTTGGCATGAAAATACTGGGTCGTCTTCCCCCATGACACGCCTAAATAACCCGGTCTTTACACCTAATTTATTTTGGATTAAGCTATATTTTACGTTATTTATGTGTTATTTTACCAAAATTAAGTTAAAATGAAGAAAAATGGTTAAATTAATTTTATCTTAAATTTTAAAATAATTATTTTTGTTAATTATGATAAATAATTTGGAATGAAGGAAGCAATTCGTAATAATCTATTTTTGTTTTATTTGATATTAGTGCGGTATTATCTGTCTCCTTCAATTTTCAGATTTGTGCTGCGTAGGGCGGCTTCATTGGAGGAGAAGCACTCCTTCATAGTGTTACGCCTTCATTCCAAATATTTCTTTTTCTTTAAAAGAGACGTTTTGTAATTTTCTTTTGTTTTTCCTCATTCAAAAGGAAGAAGAAAGAATCCATGGATGGGTGCGGAGGAAAATAAGCGTGTTTTTTTAAATTTACATTTTATATTTATTATATTAATAAAAAATATTTTATTATTTAAACAAAATTTTGGAGAGTTGATGTGGAGGATAGGATTGTGGAATGAAGATGTATTGGAGAACAGAGATGATATAATCAATGTGAAATGTTACTTATTAAACTTATTTTTCCTATTTTCATCAGAGAAGTCATTTTCCTTTCTGAATCTGTTTTTCAAACAAAATTAAATATCATCAAAAAATTTGGACCAATAAAACATGAAAAAATATCCATACCAAACACATCTAAAATATCAATTTTATTATTTTGCAAAGAAAAAATACAGGTCACACAAACCCATGTGCAATATTTTTAGCTAAGAGTCTTCCCGTTTACTTTTCTAATATGGGGAATGTATCGCCTAACACGATCAATTTTTTTTCTGCTAATTGAAGTAATGGCTATGGATATTTTTTGTAATTTGTTTCCACCTTTTGATAACCCATTTTATTGCCCAAAAAAAAAAACTGGTCACAAAAACCCATTTAAAATGAAAAATTGAGATTTACCTTAAAAATATTTTTAATAAAAACAATATGTTAATGTTTGTATACTGCTTACATTATTATTTTTTTAGTTACGTACAATGATTGTTATGTCGTTAACGTTGTACACTCTTAAAATTGCTTAGCTAGTTGCATGTTTGTCTCATTAAGAAAAATTCTATAATGATTACAAATCAAAGTAGAGAATATTATTACAAGTTCAAATTTTGAAAGAATATTAGTATTCATTTGTGAATGGAGTTTGCTTCCGGGCAACTTCTTAGCAAGTGGAGTAATTGCAATTGGGACCAGAAAACCAAGTTATAAGAATGACATTTATATGGATGACTGAATCACAATTGCAACTTGGAGAAATCCTTTGATATTATCCTTAACTTTTATTTTATGATCCATCATTTAAAAAAATATTTAAAGATTATAATCTTAAACATATAACGACGTGAGTGGTCTGAAATGAAGAGTTGACTATTTCATTTAGTTTTACTTATTTTACTATGCTAAATATAAATTTTCACTTTTACTTATTCATTAAAACTTTTCCAAATGTTGATAGTCATGAGTATTGTGAGCAAAAGTAATTTATCTCAAAATAAATATCATCTTGCAAATTCAAGATAAAAATTAGTAGAATATGTTCCAAGAGATATTTATTAAATAGATAAACTTTAATAAAATACACATTATATTTATTAATTTCTTAATAATGTGATTATTGCTGAAACGATACTCTACATTGAGAAATCTTTGGTAAATATATCAAAAAGAAAAAAAATATTTTTTTACAAGAACATTTCAATGTAAGAACAAATTTTGATTGTGCTATATAATGATAGAATTTTGTCATAAGAATTGGAAAATATTTGAATAAATAATATTGTCGAGTCTAACAAGCTTCGTAAGTTTGGAGGTTTTGCATAAGGCAGAAAAGGAAATTGCAGCTTTTGGATATATATTTTATGGAGATAATAATTTGATCAACACGTTCTCTGGGAATTTTCGTGCGTTGACTCCACAAGCTAAGTCAACCTTGACAAAAAAGACTAGACTTTTGAACATGAGAAATGAGAGATAATATAAAGCAATTTTAATTTAAAATTAAATACGCAACTATTACAATTCAATTTTCGAATTAATTAAATACGCCACTATATCTGACTTGGTTCACAAAATCTTGCACGATAATTTCATTATCAAAAGGCTTTAAAATAATTAAGGAACGAATTTAAATTCCATAAATAATGTTTATATTACCCCATCTGAAATTATAAAGTGTAAAGATATTGGTATGTTGAGTTACTTTTGGGACACAAAATTTCGAAATCTATAAGTAGAGCTTCCATTTATCTCATCGGACCTTTAACTACTGGTGTACGTGAATTGAATTGGTTTGAATTTTTTAAATATTAAAATTAAATTATTTATGTTAAATATATAAATTTATAAATCAAATCAAACTAATAAAATTTTGATTTTTCAACCTCGATATTTTTAAAATTTCTTGGTTTTTTGAATTTTTTTCAATAAAGTATTCATACAGACATATAATTAACTTGTAATATTTTTTTAGTCCTATCAAAATGCAACTATCTAGGATGTTTCTTGAGAAAATAACACAAAAATATGATATGACTGATGTCACTAAAATATTCAACAAAAAATAATAATGAAATCACATAAAGTAAATATTGTAAACAAATAAGTCATTATGGAAATAATCATAATTTTAAAGTTCTGAATCATGCTAAAATAAGTCTAATAAGTATTAATTACAATACTAAGCATTAAAAAAAATTTAAACTTAGGTTATATATTTTAATTATTTTAACCAATGTGAAACTTGAAGGTTAACTAGTAAAATTGTTACCATGTGACTAGGAAGTCATGGGTTCAAACCTTGAAAACAATCTCTAGTAGAAATGCAAGACAAAATTACGTACAATAGATCCTTATGGTCGGACTCTTTCTCGGATCCCAGGCATAGCGGGAACTTTAGTGCACCAGACTAGCTGTTAACCAATGTAAAACTAAAGAACAAATATTCAATATTATTGTCAATCTTGGTGTTGAATTGATTTTTTTGCTAGCATTAGTATTAATTTGATTTTTTGATTCGAGCTTTGTTAGAGTTATTAATATTTATGGACTATAACTTCTATTGAATCATTCAAATTTTTATATCAAACTTGAAATAATATATTAAAAGATAAAAACTATGAAAAATATTAAAAAATATTTATAAGTTATATCAAAGTAAATACTTTTATGTGTAAAATAAATTTTAAATAATATATATATATATAATATCAGGTTGATTTAATTTCAAATTGACTTTTAAAATTTAAATCAAACCAACCCAATATAATTAAAAAAAATTCCCAATATCAAATCACTAATTGAATTATTTTGTCAAGTTAACTCAATTTGGTGTTGGTGCTGTTTTATATTTTATTTTATTTTATCCATATTCTTACCCTTTCATAGATAAAGGCATAATAAAAACGTTTGGGAACAAACTTGAAAATTATATTGCTAATATTTGCAAATAAATGGACAAAACATGGTGATTTTTAGTTTTTGTAATGGAAGATGACAATTGGCAAAAAATTGACTCACAAGACTTGTTCACATGCCTAATTTTTCAGCGGCTCCCGTTAACCCATTTTCTTCCTTCTCAATTGTACATCACTTGTTATAATCATACCACTTGAAATCTAGAGGGACATTTTCGATATTGTACAAATATTTCAGCTGGAATAATACACATTTTTTTTAATTCACTTATGATTTGATCTGATCGTCCCAATAATGATATTGAAGACTTTCATATTAGGAAAAGTTTTTGAAGTTTGAAATTATCTCACGTAATTGTGAAATGAGTTTGACTTCTCCGTATGAACAAACGATAAAAGAAATAAAGATAATATTAATTTAATAATTCTCATAACGTCAAATTTATCTGTATAAGTTAAGAGAGATCTCGTTAGTACGTAAATCAACTAGGTCAAAATTGAATAAGTAAAAGAACTTCAATAATTTTATTGCTAATTATAGTACAAGTAAAATGATCTTATGTGTAATTAATCCTATGTGAAGGCCTGCTATGAATTAGGGTGTCTGGAGATTTAGATAGATTTGTTCATCGCACAGTGTTGGATTTATATAAATGTCATCTACCTAGTTTGGATCGATTCTTTTGTCTATTTGGACAAGCACTATTTTCAGTCTCTTAACACACAGCTCACCTAATTAATTCACTGTATCATTTATTAACAAGTAACTACTAACTACAAATTAATTGCTGATAGAGACATCCAAAGTTTTGTGTAGATGAGGTTTAGTGAAAATGGGGGTCATAAATATATATGTGGTCAGACCTTTTTATGTCGATGCTGCTAGTTTGAATTTTTCTAAAAGTACAATCGTGCAATAATGTTATAGTAAATATATTTAGGGTAATAAGGGTGGTGTGTACGAAATCTTATCGCTATTTTGTGAAGATAGAGAAGTTGTTTATGATAGACCCTCAATTCAAGTAAGCATATCAAAAATCAAGTATGTAAAGCAAATACGTATGATACTTAAGAAGTCAAGATGAAAATAACTAAGACGAGACAAGTAGCAACAACAAATAATCAATATGATAACTTAGACAAAGAAAATAACAAATATTGACAAGAGAAAACAATGCTCGACTAACTACGAATCTTCCTTGACCTTCATATCTTCCTATATAAAGCTATGCCCTTGATAGAATTATCTTTTTCAAAGACTTCTTCAATCGACTAGCGGCAATCATATATAAAATACTACTAATTTTATTCTTTCCGAAAAACATTAAAGATGAACATAGAATTAAAAAATGTATAATATATTCAGTGTTAAAATATTTAAAATCTGAAATCATCAAGTTTTAATTCTTCTCAATTGAGATTGAAAAAAAAACAAGAAAAATAAAAGAGAGACGTGAAAAAGGAATGACAGACAATTAGTTCTAACTAAAAGTGTTGCTAGTTCTCTTTGATTTTCAAAAGCTGCTTAACTAAGTACACTTTGAGCAAAAAAAAAAAAAACTTTTCTGAAAGCTTCTTTTGTTTACCTACACAAAACGAAAAGCATGCATATAATATATGGTCCTATTTAAACTTTTCAACTAATGTACAGAAAGTTTATAAAGAGATGGTACTTTATACACAAGCTAAACAAATCTTTTTGGGGCCAAAGCATAAAACATATAGAAAGAGACGAGGCCAAAAAGTGAGCTATTTTTGTGGCAATCGGCGCACCCATCCCCAGGCTCATGCCTTTATGTCCCCAAGCTTTTTGGCTTCTGTCATCTTTGCTAGAGACATCAAGGACTAGGAATCAACAACAATAATCTTAAAATATGAGTTTAATCTTTTTATTCAACAATGCATATATTGGGTCATTGCAAATTTTATATATAGAAAATTTAATAATATTAAAACTAAGTGTCTCACATATTCAAGTATGTTTCTTTTTTCTTTTGGACTGTCACACTTTCAATGTGTTAAATCATCTTGCAACATAGTATGTATTTTGAGATTGTTCAAAACTCATCAAGTTCCATTTTTCTGACAGTCGAATGGGCCAAAAAGTAACAGGAAGTTCTAGCCCATTCATATTATCTAATGGACCAAAGCCTTTAGAAATTAGGGCAAATTATAGAAATTCTATATTTTCTAGATTTAATTTCAATATAAATTAACTTTTTCTAAAATTATTAAAAAAAAATTATTTTTGTGAAAACGTCAATACATAAAAATATGCATTGATACAATGCAAAATTTTAGGGTTATTGATGATCTGTGTGTATCAGTTATTAAAAATTAGACTATATCAGTTTTAATATATTGAAAACATTAAAAAAAAGTATCAATAATTAATTGGTTGTTTAATTTTTTTAGGTATCAGTGAAACTAATTGATAGTTTATAAATGTTATTATGTATTAGCGAAATACGAGAATTTTAGTAATTTTTTTAAATGGTAGAGACCAATAGTAATTAAGTTTATAAATGTCGTGTATTTGTGTAATTTTTAGTAGAAATTAAGTGGGATAACAATATAGTGGGCAAACTTATCTAAATATGCTATATTAGGGGAAAAAAATTACTCCGTCCATCTTTACTTGACCCCTATACTATTTTAGGATGTCCAACAATACTTGTCCAGTTTATGAAATCAAGAGATAATTTTACACTTAGTTCCTAATTTACCCTTGTCATTAATTATAGTTATTTTCCTATTACATTTTTAATACATTGCATTAATTATATTCAAAGGATAATTTGGTAAAATTACCCCTATCATTTACTACTTCTTATTTCTTAATCCCTGTGCCAAGTCAATAGGGGCCAAGTAAAGTTGGACGGAGGGAGTATCATCTATAGCTATAATAAATTATTTTTTCTCAACATTTTGTAATATATATTATAAAAAATTATTTATAAAATATATATAATGCAATTTTTATTGATGGATAATACATTTATCATACACTTTAATATATATTGAGTCAAATTTTTACTAAACAAACATAATATATTTTAAAACACTTATAATAAATTTATATTGCATGCGTAATTTACTTTTAATACGAGTATATATTTATCATAATATTACTATATATTGTTATAAATGATAATAAATAAAAAATATCACTAAAATTGATAAATATTTTTTTTTAAATACTCGTCCAAATAATTTTTTTCTCGAGATGAATGTAAGTTAATTTTGCCTAACGTATATTTTTTTTTTTAAATTAAATAGAAAGTGTCTAATTAAAATAATTAGTTAGAAATTGAATTGTTAATCAAAATCAAACTAGTTTGGTTGATTGATAACAAATTATTTCAGAATTAACCATCTCAAGAAAAATAATATTACAATCTCAAAATAAATTATACAATAATTTTATCCTAACAAAAATAAAATAAATTTATCCTACAATTAATTTCAAAATTAGTTATCCCATTCTATAGAAAATACTGGAAAAGCTGGAATTGCCACGTCATGTTGTGATCAGCTGAATCTCCTCAACAAATCAGTATTTGGTCTTGCTCATCCAAATTACAGTAAGAAGTCTATTCCGCCATTGGATCTGTAAGGAAATTTTTGAAGCAACAATGGAGAAACAGTTGGCAGTGATTGAGCACAAGTCTTACGCTAGAGTTGGACTGCTTGGAAACCCTAGCGACGTTTATTTTGGGAACACTATTTCTTTCAGCCTTGGAAACTTTTGGGCTTCCGTTCGTTTGCAGCCTTCTACAGATCTCGTCATTGTTCCTCATCCTTCGCATGATCTCGTTCAATTCAATTCAATTTCTCACCTGGTACCCTGTCTAATGATTTTTCCTTTAGGAGCATTTTTATACCGGCCGTCAATATCGTCAGTACTTTGGGATTATTGAGTTGGAGATGATTGCTTTAGTTTTGAGTTTACTTGGTTATCCTAATTGCTCAAAATTGATGATGAATTATACATGATTCTTCAAGTCTGATCCGAAATATCGGGTTTTCTTAATTAGGATGACAAATTTAGCGCAAAAAGTGTTTTTTTTTAAAAATGAAAGTGTTTTGGAGAGTAGCATAAACTGATCTTCAGAAGCTTAAAAAAACAGTTTTTTCGTAAAGGATTTCAAAAAAGATTTGGTCAACACTAATTGTTGTTTTTTTAAAATTTATTGGCTAAAACACAAAATGCCTCTTACCAAGAATACTTTTTTGAAAAACAATTCTTAAAATAAGCCTGATTATTTTTTTTAAAAGCTTGACCAAACATGCTATGAATACCATGCGCTTGTGCTTGTTGTTTGACAGGTGAGCAGGTTACAGAGTGAGGGGTACTATGGAGGGGTGCGTTTACTTATGGCAATCCTTAAAATATTTTATAACTATTGCAAGGAGAACAACATCACCTTACATGATGGGAATTTCACTCTCTCGTATGATACTAACATTCCCCGTCAGGTAGAACCAACATTGCAAGATTTATCTGCCCTTTGATGGTTCAATTTTTGTGGTTTGGAATCACACTAGCTAATTGTGGTTAAACCCTTTATTCTATTACTAAATGTTCTTTTGCTTGAAACTTTTTACTAGTTTATATCGTAAAACACGTTTCAGCCTTTTGTATCAGGAAAAGAGCCTAGCACTGTGAAGGTTAATTTTAAGAAAATAACTGAATCTAGATTTAAGCTAAAAGATAAAAGATGATCAGTTGTAAGCATCTATATTTTCCGTACTTAGTATTAAGAGAGAGGTTGTATTTTTGTTTTATTGAGTAGTCAGGTTAGTCCTTGCTTTATGATTTATAGATTCAGAAGCCATGAGATTTTGTGAAAAGTGATTCAGTTGTGCTCATTGTTGAGATTTTGATCTGATCATTTTGGAAGTGATCGTGATGATCCTCACCTCTATGTAGCAGGCAAAAATAAGTCAAGTTGAACTGGAAACTGGTAATTTTTTCTATTCAGTTTGTTTCTAGGTCAAGCTTTCTGTGCAGAGTATTTTTACAATCTAAACAAAGTTCAACTGAACTGGTTAACAGCTTTGTTCCAATTGACTTGAGCTAGCTTCATTATTATACTAATGCTAAATGTGTAGTCAAGCTTTTGTTGATTGTTTACCAAATCAATCTCAAAGAAGCTTCAACTGGGTTAATCTGCCAATTAATGAGCAGCTTAGTCACCATGTGTCAAGATTTCGGAGTTGGTTTAATTATCCATCTCTCTTATAGTTTTGCTGAGTTCCAGGACACTCGGTGTAAAATACAAGAGGAAACAGCTTTAATTTAGAATGAGCTCTTCTGTTTATATCGTCCTATTGTTTAGTGTTAGAAATCTCTTTTCCTAGGCGTACAGTTTATCTGAAATATCTAAGTCGACTAAAACATTTCTTTAATTTCAATCAGGCACAATCAAACCTACACCTTGGACGTTCTATGCATAAAACTTTACATAATACGCTCTCGATTTTAGCTTTGTAAATAAATTAGGAGTGGCACACATGCTTGTTTCAATCATTACTGAAGTTACATCACACATCCTGAATGATCATGATCTGAATATGTCATTGCTATATGATACATGAGATAAGTAAAAGATTTGATTTACCTCTTGTTGTGAAAAAGTTTGATTAATATATCAAATGCTTTCCACTTCTCAGACAGGGCTTTCAGGTTCTAGTGCAATCGTTAGTGCTGCACTGAGTTGCCTTCTTGACTTTTACAAAGTCAGACATCTCATCAAAGTTGAGGTAAGGCCGAACCTTGTCCTTAATGCAGAGAAGGAACTTGGAATTGTTGCAGGTCTTCAAGATAGAGTGGCCCAGGTGTATGGAGGCGTTGTGTATATGGTTTGTACTTGTGATACTCTTGTTTTTCTTTGATAAGTATCAGCATGATACTTCACAGAAGTAATCTTGCCATAGTTGTAAAGTTAATATTTCATGTTCATAATATCCTTTATTTTGCAGGATTTTGGCAAGAATCACATGGATGAATTAGGTCATGGCATATATACACCCATGGATGTTGATCTTCTCCCACCTCTTTATCTGATCTATGCAGAAAATCCCAGTGATTCTGGAAAGGTGAGTATTTAATGTGCAGAATATGAGTGAAAAATCTTTATGTTGTCAGCCCTAAGATTATTTAGACGGAGTGACTGAGTTGTACTGGGTATGTTATTTGCTTTAGCCCATGCAATGGGTTAGAGTATTGCATTTTGGTTTTAACTTCATACAAAGAAGGAAGTGAGAAGATTTAGACGATGAGTACTGATGTTGGGTTGTGGTCCATGTGGCAGGCCCTTTATTTTCAGCATTCTTTAATGGGTTAACCTCTTATATATTTCCAGTATTTTATTGAACATTTCTCCCGACAATGAAAGACATAGCAATTGCAGCAGGTTCTCAAGGAAATGTGAATATCAGTATCTGGATTAACTTTGTCATTAAAAATTACTTTGTTGACAGTAGTTACAAAATATAGATGATACTTTTTTTCCAATGCAGGTACATAGTACAGTTCGACAAAGATGGTCAGATGGTGATAAATTTATAAGATCAACCATTGAAGAGGTTGCAAACATAGCTGTGGAGGGACGGAAAGCTCTTCTTGAGAAGGACTACAATAAGCTGGCAGCCCTCATGAATCATAATTTTGACCTGAGAAGGTAAAATACGTGCAACCTTGTTAGCTTGATCAGGACGACATTTTAAAATATCTTTTATGTGCTTAGTGGCGTCCCAAAACCTGTTTTGGTAGTCTCATGTCCCACCTATTTTCATGTTATTAGTTGTGACAGTTTTATGTCCATCTCAGTGCTCTTTACATCCCTTTCCTGGTTAAACTTGACATTAGTAAACAAGCAAACAAGCATTACCATCTAAACTTTTGGTTCTGGACAAAGAATAAATCCAAGTGATTGACAGGTCACTCATTTCATCTAAAGTGGTTATCATATTCCATTTTGCATCTTATTTTTCATATTTATGATGTACTCAAATATTGCTAGATCTGGTATCCATGTAAAGCGGGTAATATTATATGCCAATCAAATGCTTAAATTTTATGTGTGGACTATGCAGGCGTATGTTTGGAGACGATGCCCTTGGAGCTATGAATATAGAGATGGTTGAAATTGCTCGAAGGGTAGGTGCTGCTTCCAAGTTCACAGGAAGTGGTGGGGCTGTGGTTGTGTTCTGTCCGGATGGACCTTCGCAAGTGAAGCAGCTAGAGGACGCATGCCACACTGCTGGTTTCACTTTTCAACCAATTAAAGTTATGCCTTCATTTCTAAACGAAATTGATCTTCAAACTCTGGGATCAAAGTGAAAACAAGGACCTGCTTTCAAATATGAGATCCTCTTTATTCTTTATTCCTTTCACATTTCATTGGTAAATGGTATATGCTAAGCTTGTCACCAAGTATGTAGCGACCATTCAAAGAAGTATTGCCAGTAAAAGTTGGGGTTTTAAACTACATCCATTCTGATTAAGAGTTCTTTTGCACATTTTAACGGCCGTTGTTTAGTCCCAATTATGATTACTACTAAATCTGTAAGAAAATGACAGTTTGCACTTTTACTTAATACTTCTATTCAATATTAATTCAATTTTTGAGGCAATGCACATAGTATTCAAGGACATAATTTGAACGGTATTTTCACGATTGGCCTTGGTGAAATTATAAGTGTAACTCTGTAAGCAATGCAATTTACCCTGTAGAAAATGCAAATATGATTTTTTTTTAATCCATGTTGAACTTTGAACAATAAGCACCTATCAACCTCATCCTCCTTTACGTACTTCAAAAAAAAATGAGCAAGACGGTCAACCGTCTTCAGGTGATCACCGAAAAAGATGTTAAACATTAGAAAGATGTTCAACAACTACATCTCACTCCTTTCCAACAACAGAGGATTCCTGAATCTAAGTAGGTGGTCATTCTCATCATTCAGAGCTGGAAGATCCAAGAAGAATATATACAAAACAAACTCGAACTAAGAAAAAAACATACAGGCAACAAACTCAAAGACATCGCCCTACTTTTTCTCTACTAAAATTCTCTTGCAGAAGTCAATCTCCACACAGGGAAGAAATAAGTTCACCAGGTGTGTGCGCCCAGATTGGGAGGTCCAAAACTGACTGTTTCACTTTTTCTTCTTGTGCAGTCCAGACAGCTTCAACAACATCACAAAGTTTTGCTATGTTGCCAATTACAGCCTCCTGTGCTTCAACCTGTACCAAGTAATTCATAATAAGAAATTGAATTTAGCACTTCAAACTACATATAAAGGCAATGACTTGTTATGACCACAGAGGTATCACAAGGTAGAAAAGGAAACAATAAAGGGAGTTAGTAGACAATGTCGTTTTTGTTAGCTGGACAATTCCAAATTGCTGTTGTAAAGGCTCAGTCACAGATGGTTAAGGGGATAAATGGATGGCTGTGATTGATGATCATCCACGGGCTCCGATTAGCTCAAGGAAAGGATAAGGAGTCTCAGCAAGGGGAGGGAAGCATAACGAATTCTGGTAATTTCATCTCTTGCTCTCTTTCTTCTCTCTCTTTCTTTCTCTATCTCTCTTCTTCTTGCCCTAAGCACAATTACCCAAATCGCAGGTAAGTCAATGGTGATAATCGAGGGTGATTGAAGCCATATAGTGCAGTTGTCTAAAACTAGTTGATTGTATAGTTAGTTGCCTTTCATTCCAAACTCAGCTTCAGAACTATATGGGAGCAACTGACTCGAAAATGAAGGAGCTAAAGAAGATGATTGAGGACTCCCATACCTCATTAGCAAGGATTAGTGAAAGGAGCAGTGTGTTTCAAGTAAACCCGGAAAAGGTTCCAGCAGAGGAGGGAGCTACCAGCAGGGGTGATGGAATACTGCCAAGGCCAAAGGGGATTGAGATTGATGACAGTCCCTATGCTTCATCCCACAGCAGAGGAGGTAACTCACAAATTTCACATAGATTTCGATTTCCAGTCTTCGAGGGTGAGGATCCTAGAGTGTGGCTAAGGAGGTGTGAAAGATACTTCAACTCCTATAATATTGAAGATGGTGATAAAAAATTGGAAGTTGTGACCCTGCATTTGGAAGGAAGGGCTGAGGCTTGGTATTTCTCTTACACACTCCCTTGCTGCAACATCAGACGGCTTGAGTTTTGTAGAGAAGTGATGAGGAGATTTGAGGATGAAGAACTTGAATCTGAAGTGGAGAAGTTCAACAAGCTAAGTCAGAAGAGCCCTTCCTGGAGAAATTAGAGGACCTCAGGTCTAAGGTGCTGATCTGTAACCCAAGTGTGCCAAAGAATCACTTAACGTCAAGTTTCATAGGGGGAATGGGGATTGAAGGAAGAGATCAACAAGTGAGGTGTGTTCGGTTGGTGAGTTACTCACACCCTCACCCTAGTGGTGGCCACTGTATCCCTCTCCCCGTCTCCACCCACCACCCCAAAAAAGAGAGAGAGAGAGAGAGATCAGGGAAGGGGTGAAAAAACAGGCACCTAATTCACTATCTCAAGCAACAAAGTTAGCCACAAGGCAAGAGAAGATGGTAAGAGGCCATTTCAAGGAAAAAACGATGGGTGAACAACAAGGGGCCTCGTAACTATGGTGATAAGGCGACCATAATTGTCAATGGGTTGAACAAGCCAGAAAACAGGAAAACGCCCGTGGGCTTGTTGGAGATGTGGAGAAAGGTACCATCCTGGTCATGTTTACAAGGATAAACAACTGAATCTCCTCACTGCTGAGGAACAAGGGGAAGTGACATGTCCATTTGGAGAACACAACAGAAGGGGAGGAAGCACCTACAGATCCAGCAGGGATGAAGCAGGGGTCAGTTTGAATGCCTTAATTGGAAGTCAAATTCCCAATACCATTAAACTACTGGGATAAAAAAGAAGAGTGAGTTTTTTGATGGACATTGGAGCAACTCACAGCTTCATTGACCATCAGGTGGCCAAGGAACTGGGGTGACTGCTGCATATGGGAACCAGGTGACAAGTCACAAAAGTTGTCCTAATATTTGCTGGAAAATCAGTGGGATGGATTCAAGGACAAGCTGAGGGTGCTCAAGCTAGAAGGTTGTGAGGTGGTGATTGGGGAAACTGGCTCAAGTCATATAATCCTGTCACTTTGGATTATGACCTATACCAGGTGAGAGTTAAACATAAAGGAAAAATGGTGATCCTTAAGGGGTCAACAGATCATCGGCTCCTCAAACATGTAACTGCTGGGAATATGGGCAAACTTATCAAGAAGGGACAAACATTGATAGATTATTAGTAAAAGCTATGGAAGCTCAGGAAGATGATGATGAGGAAGAAATACCAGGGGAGATCCAACAGCAATACCAATAGTTACTTGCAGAACCAAAATCTCTTCCTCCCAAAGAGAATTGGATCATACGATTCCCATTTCGCCAGGGGTAGGTAGGACCAGTTTCAGTCAGGCCTTATAGATACAACCATTTCCAAAAGCTAGAGCTGGAGAACCAAGTGAAAGAAATGCTACAACAAGGAGTCATACAACTAAGTCACTCTCCATACTCCTCTCCAGTGTTGTTAGTGAAGAAAAAAGATGGGACTTGGAGATTCTATGTTGGCTACAGAGAGCCTAATAAGATCACTACTAAAGACAAGTTTCCAATATCTATTGTAGATGATTTACTGGATGAGCGGGAGGGTTCACCATACTTCTCCAAGGTGGATCTTAGGGCTGGATACCACCAAATCAGGATGAAACAGAAAGACATTCACAACACTGAGTTCAGGACCCACAATGGGAATTTTGAGTTCAAAGTCATGCCATTTGGGCTCATCAATGCCCTGGCCACCTTTTAGTCTCATGAATCAGGATTATCAGCAGCATTTAAGACAATTCATACTGTTATATCTTAGTCTATAATGAGACTTTATCAGATCATGTGGATCACCTCACTAAAACCTTCTCCATATTAGACCAACATCAACTGTTTGTTAAGAGGTCAAAGTGTGCTTCTGCTAGAATGCAAATAGAATATTCAGGGCACACCATCACTGTCCAAGGAGTGGCCACTGAACCCTCTAAGATTGAGGCCATGGTTTCGTGGCCTATGGGTTAAGAAGTTTTCTGGGCCTCACAGGATACTGTAGAAGATTCATAAGGAATTATGGAATAATCAGCAAGTCTTTTACATCCCCAGTTCAAGAAGAATGCATCCTCTTGGAATGATACAACTGATAAAGCCTTTGAAGATTTGGAAACAACCATGACCACAGCACCTGTATTGGTTATGCCCAATCTCCATAAGGAATTCACCATTGAAACTGATGCTAGTTAACAAGGAATTTGAGACAATCCTACTACAAGAAGGGAGACCAATAACTTTTTTCAGTAGAACTCTGGCTCCAAGACACTGGGTAAAGTCTACTTATGAGAAAGAACTAACGGCTGTGATGTCAGCCATGGTCAAATGGAGGCATGACATACAAAGTGGCCACTTCAATATCAAGACAGATCACTTCAGTTTTAAATATCTATTAGAACAGAAAATCACCAGAGCCCTGCAGCAGAAGAGTCTGACCAAACCGTTGGAGTTGGATTATGATATACAGTGTAAGAAGGGATCCGAGAATAAGGTAGATGATACCTTATCCAGGAAAGCAGAGGAAGGCAAGTTATGAGCATATCTACAGTTCTACCAGTGTGGATGCAGGAGGTGGAAAAGATTTATGATGGAGATGAACAAGCGAGTAAGCCAAGTAACGACTATCTACAACCTCTTCTTTCATTTGTCCTGAAAAAAGCCCTTATTGCAAAGAGCTAGATTATTAGTTCTAACCTTTAGATTCACGTCCGGTAATGCTACATCTAAGAGCTTATTCTTCATGAAAATATCTGCGTCTTCTTGCTGCGGATTCCAAAAACTCATTACTGAGTTGACAGTTGATCCCAGTGCACACCATGACTACACTTTAAACCAGGGGATTCTAAGCTACAAAGGCAAGATATATGCAGGCAAGGTGAGAACCTTGAGGAAACAGATATAAGACACTTTGCATGCTACTTCCTTAGGAGATCTTTCTAGCTCGCAAGGGACTCTAAAAAGGGTGCAACTATATTTCTATTGGCCTAACATGAAGGAGGAGGTGCAAGAGTATGTTTCATCTAGTGACATCGGCCAGAGGTGTAAGCCTGAAAATGTAGCCATTCCGGGACTATTACAACCCCTTGAAGTACCTTCCCAAGCTTGGACTCATATTAGCATGGACTTTGTTGAGGTCTGCCAAAATTCTTAGACAAACAAGATACTGGTGGTTGTGGATAGTTTCACCAAATATGGCACTTCATTGCCCTACGGCAACCCCACACAAGAAAAGATGTTGCTGAGCTCTTTTTGAAGGAAACTTACAACCTACATTGACAGGATAGTCTCAGATAGATACGACGTTTTCATCAGTCTCTTTTGGCACCAGTCATTCAATACCTTGGGAACTCAACTATGTCTCAGCACAGCCTATCAATATCTTGAGATTGATAGTCAGATGGAAAGGCTGAATAGATGCTTGAAAGGATATTTGAGAGCCACAGACCACGTTTAAACCTAAGAAGTGGTTTGATTGACTACATCCTTTTAAGGCACTTTTATGGTTGTGACCCTGCTCAGCTACCCATTGGAACCCATCCAAGACTATCCAAGAATTGGTTCAACAAAGACAACAGTTACAACAAGTGTTGAAGGATCACCTAGTCCAAGCGCAGGCTAGAAAGAAATGGTATGCTGATAGAAATAAGAGTGACGTGAAACTAGAAGTTGGGGTTAGGTGTATTTGAAAATGTAGCCGTACAAAAGATAAATCTCTGGCCTGAAGGAGCAAACGCTAAACCCAAAGTTCTATGGGTCTTATCAGAGGATAGGACCAGTAGCTTATAAGCTCAAACTTCCTGAAATATCTCTACTCCATCTAGTATTTATGTGTCCTTACACAGAAGAAGGGTGGGCAAGCAAGTGGCAGTACAACAGCATCCTCCAATAACTGGAATAGATGAGCAAACCACTAGCTATACTAAGGAGGGAAATGGTCAAGGAGAAAAATGGAGTGGCAGTTGATTCAGTGGGCAAATTTATCTCCTGAGGAAGCAACCCGGGACGATTGGACCTCCTCTTTTCCTCTCTTTCACTATCTGTCTTCTCCATTCTTCTTGCCCTGAAGGCAATTTCCCAAATCGCAGGTAATGATAATCAAGGGTGACTAAAGCCGTATAATGGAGTTGTCTGTGATTAGTTGATTGTCATATTTCAGTCCAAACTTAATTTGGTAATTCTAATATTCCCGAATGACCATGGAATCAAATTGATGTACAATTGTGTAACGTTTGAGCTAAACTGGGAAGCATACCTGCGTAAGAAGCTGATCAACAATGGGTTGGCAAGTCGGATCCGATGACATGACAGGCGGGTCAGACGAGTTGAGTGATACAGTGTCCCTTTCGTGATGTTTTGGCTGATTTTGCTGCAGTTCATTCAGGGTTCTTGATAAAAGTTCCCATTGGTTGATCTCATTTTGGTATCGTTGTTTGATTTTCATGAGCGCTGTTTTCTTCCTTTGCAGTCGATTCTTCTCCTCAAGTGCCGGATCTTTCAGCTTGGGAGCAGCGGAAGCGGCTGGGTCAAGGTGAAACCTCTTCCGACGCTTGTAGACGAAGCCATCCTCGTTAACGAGCTCCAACTCGTCTTCGTCCGCCCAATTCGCTGAGGCCATCCACTGAAGATGATATCAATTCAAAAAAAAATGCAAGAGCAGTTGCGCTCCTTTTTGAAAGAGTAAAACGAAGACCCTAACTACTGGAGTAGGAATATAATTTAGCAACTTGATAAAACTGACGATTTGTAATTTCAAATGCAAAGTGATTTATCGTTTCCAGTCTTTTTTAGTAAGGAATATTTTTATTTTTATAAGTATTAATTAAAATTTGACTATTTTTTAGTACTTTCATGGTGGCAGCAAAATCAATAATTTAAATTGAAAATAAATTATTTGTTGTGCAATTTCAATAAAAGTTGTAATTATTTTAATAATTAGGTCATTGATTCTTAATAATTTTTTTTTTTTTTAATCGATAATTCAAAATCAAACTGATCGATGCATAATCCTAATACTTTCAAATAGTGGCTAAAAGAAATCATAATATGTGGTCGCACAAGTGAATTTTGAAAAGATAAAGTATATAGAAATTTTATTTCTACACCAAAGTAGAGGAATTATTTTTGAAAAATCTTCAACTCAAGTAACACATTAAATATAGTACTAGCATAATAGGAAAAAATAATAATAACATAAAAAATAATACGATAATCAAAACATAAAAGGTAATTAGTAGAACATAAATCAGGAGGATACAAAATTACACAAAATATATTGAAAAGTGTCAGCATTCTTTTGTCTTAAAGTTATATGCTTGATACCCTTCTTGCATCTACCATCACTAACCTCTCTCACCTCTTATATTTTAAGTTTAATTTAATTAAAGGTTAATTACTACTCCACCTATATTTTAAGTTTAATTAAAGGTTAATTATTACTTCTCCAAAATGAGGGGTAGCATTTGGAAAATGATTTTGGAAAATTTTTCAAGTTTTCAAATACAAAAAAAAAAGTAGTATTTGAAAACTTGAAAGTACTGGGAAAGTTTTGAATATTTAAAAATTACTTAAAATTTTTATATTTTATAAAAAAATACCTATTATTTATTAATTTAAACTAAATATTTATTTTTTTCAATTTACTCCACTAACATGACCAACTAATTCATTTATTAACACCAACCAATTCACTTAATAACACAAAAAATAGTTTGAGTGAGAATATTGAAAAAAAGAATAATGTATGTTTAATGGAATTAATGTATTGATCTTTCCCATATTATTATTTTGTTATTATTGATTGTTATTAATTATGTTATAAGATTATTTTTTTAATGAAACATGTTCATTATAGAATGATAAGATAAATTTATGAGATTTTTACAATAATTTTAGAACTTATGGGTATAAATTATATTCTTTAAAATAGCCATATATTGTTTGAAAAATTTGAGATCATGGTACAAATAATTTGCTAAGTATATTTGGGAATTTGGGTCAAACGTTTACTTAATTTTATGTCCATTTTTTACTTGTATATGTATATTTTCGAGAGCACATAATTTGAGAGGAAGTAACATGAAGAGGTGTAGTTGAAGATTTTACCAAGAAAGAAGAGGAACAAGACTGTCACTGCAACTCGGCAACAAACGGCAAAAATGGCGAAGTCAGTAGCAATTCCTCGCATGTCTCTTATTTTCCTCCGCTCCAAATCCATGTCTTCATTCTCTCAACCTCGCAAAATTCACTTTCCCTCAAACCTCAATTCCCATTCACTTCACTTTTTCTCCACAACTTCAACCCCATACCCACTTCAATACGAAATGATAATATCTCGCCCTGCTAACCCGCCTTCACAAATTCTTAAATCCCGCCAACAACGCTTCCTCCCCAATTCAAAACCCGAAACCCAACCCGGTTCAGAACTTGAGTTCGACGATTGGGTCGATAGAAAATTGAATTCAAAACCATCTTCTTCACAACCCGGACCGGAGCCTGAAGAACCCAATTCGGGCATTGTGAAAATGGATAAAGGGAAAAGGAAATATTACAATAAGAGAAGGAAAAGAATGTTTGGTGGGTCGGATTCGGAGGATGAGAGTAACAGGGACAAGGATAATGAGCTTGTTGAGTTGAAGCAGGAAGTTGTGGAGTTGCGTACACTGCACAAGAAGGAAGAAGAGTTGTACTTCTATGACAATTTAGCTTATCCTTGGGAGAAGGATAAGCATTATAAGATGGTATATCAATTGGAGAAGAAATATTTTCCGGATCAGTGTTTTGATAAGGCTTTTCTTGAACCTGGTCAGTCGAATGAAAAGGTAAAGAGGAGTAAAAAGAAATTAGGGAAGAGGGAAAATATAACAAAAAAAGATATTGATGGTAAGGATGCTAAAAGTTTGATCTTTTTCGAGGAGGAAGAAAAAGGTGTGAGTTGTGAAACTAAGGAGGAAGCTAAAGTTGATATATCGGAAAAGAAAGTGGAAGAGTTCTTTAAGTGCTTGAAGAAAGTTCCAAATAAGGAAAATGGTGTTGCCGGTGCCGAGCCGTTCCTAGCGACAAGGAGTACAGGGCTTCCTCCTAAATGGGATAGTCCGGGTGGGACGGTGGTATTAGTGAACAAACCAAAAGGTGAGTGTGAGCTCCTAATTGTTATAACACTTGGATTTATCTTGAAAAGAATGTATAGTACATTTTTTGGATGTTTATGTGTTTCTGAAAGAATTAAAGTAAGAGTGTTAAGTTCTCATGTGAAGTCAATGTTAGGTGTTTTGAGTTTCTAATTGAACAAGAAGCATTACAAGTAGAGATTCTGAACGCATTGCTTGCTTGAGAAGTTTGAGTACATTTGATTGTTTAATTATTAAAATGGGAGGTGTATACTCTGGGAGTCTTAAAGTCAGTTTTAAGTAAAACTTGTTTGAGAGTGTATATAATGACTGCAGCCAAAGTATGGGTAATTAATGCAAACTGCTCAAGAAACTCAGTTGTTATTGTGTTGTGCATCACAAAGCTCACTAAAAGGATTTCTATGTTCTTAGGCAAAATATATTCACATAAAAACAGAATTTAGTATCAAATGCCATAAATTTTATTTGTGAGTCAGGATCACACTGTGTATGTTGTTATGGTGATTGTCTTTTATGATCTAACATCATAAAGCCGAACAAAGATTTGGACACTCTTGCATTTTGGGAAATTTTGTTATAAAAGCTTGGTTTTCTTCTTTGTTTTGTAACTAGTAGTCTGAATTGCCCTACAGGTTGGACTTCTTTTACTGTTTGTGGAAAGTTGCGTCGCCTAACAAAAGTGAAAAAGGTACATTTCTACTAACCAAAATCTAGTGGTTATTTGATATGGTCTCGGAGAAGTAGTATGCAAACTCACTTTTAGAATATCTCAAGATAAACTTTTTATGGTAATCTTTTTGTATTTGAAGGTGCATTAGCATGCCAGTCTTAGAAAGAAGAATGCAAGTTCAAAAACTATCTGGACGAGTGTTCTCACTTTAAAAGATTTGAGTTTGTACGTTGGTTGTATCCACTCTGATTAATAGAACTCTTACATTAAAAAAAAAGGAGCTTGAATATTGTTTTGATTTTTGTCTGTAGATTTACTATTTTGATTTTCTTTTAAGATATCCATTCCTAATGCAAGATACTGTGAAATCTTATAAATTTAACATGAATATGAATCCTCCTCATCAAGCTTTCTTTATTCTTTTTGGTGTTGGACTCTCCATTAGACCTAGTCCTCTAAGTAGAAGACTTTGTTCAGTAAAGTTAGAGCTGTTGAGTATTGGCTGAAGAAGATGTTGGGGAGAGAAAAGAGTATGTAGCAAATTTTGAGAAAATTAGGATAACATGTCTAAGCATTTTGTTACTTCCTCCCCCAAATTTTCATTTTAAATTGAAAACCTTCGGAAAATTTCTTTTTCTAAAAATAAATAATTGAGCTCCTCTATTAGGAGGGGGCAGGTATTTATGTCTTATGTATCTTATTTGAGGGGTTTTTATTTTTATATTCATGTGGTTGGGAACATTTTTCACTTTCTGACTGAATATGAGGCATTTCATGCTTACCACCTTCTCTTTCAAAATAATCTTTTACAGGTTGGCCATGCTGGAACACTTGATCCTATGGCAACTGGCTTATTGATCGTGTGTGTTGGTAAAGCTACAAAGATAGTTGACAGGTAATAAGATTTTAGATGATTAAACTGAGGGAGATTTCAGGGTTTCCTAAAATTTCATCAGCGTTTCTGGTTCCAGCTAATTTCTCTCCGTCTAAGAAAACTTATTTATGTCTATGGACAGTAATGTAATAAATTTTCCTGAACTTGAATTGTTCTTGGCAGTTATCAGGGTATGATGAAGGGCTACAGTGGAATCTTCCGTTTGGGAGAAGCCACCTCTACCTGGGATGCAGATTCCCCGGTATTTTTTTTGTTTTATTGAAGTTATAACTCTTCAGATAAATCTGGAGGACCATGTGGCTTATTTCATCCCCATGGAAGTCTCATCTAATCATCAGTGACACAAATAAGATGGCAAGATGAGAAATTTCGTGATAGTGTCATCATGAATAAAGTTGAATAAAGTCTGCACACTCGCTAGTTGATGTTACATAAACAGAATCTAGTTATTTGTTTACCCCATGTTTTATCTTACCTATGAAGTTTGGAATTTATAATATTCAGGTTATTCAACGAGAACCATGGGAGCATATCAAGGATGAGGACATAAAGAAAACGGCAGCATCCTTTTTTGGAGAGATATGGCAAGTCCCTCCAATGTTTTCAGCAATCAAAGTATGTTAAAATTTGTTGCAGCCCTTCGGATCCTCTAATTTTTATTTTACTGAATATAAATTGTTTCTCTGCATGTTTTGATAATGTGCCGAATTATTACAACACTTTCTTACCCTGGAGGAATGAAACTATTGATACCGAATTAACATTTCCTAAAACAATTCATTCTTAGTACTTTCAACATGGTTAATTTTGATGAAGTCATGTTGTTTATCGATCTCATGAAAAGAAAGTGTGTTGAATCAACTGTAGCTACATCTTAAGTCCATGTAATGCATTATTGCTGCTGATACTAATTGTGATTGGGCATAAGCTTAAATCAAAGAGCATGCTGGTTCAGAAAAGATAGGTGCTGCTTCTGTAGTCTGTAATCGTTTGAGTGGTAATTTATCTTTTCTGTAATAGGTTCTTAAACTCTTCCAATATTTGTCACCTTCATCAGAATTTCTCTTGGGTGACCAAGGCATAAATGGGATTCTAGTGTTTTACACTTCTACTTATTAGAATCTGTCCACTTATGATAGGTTGGTGGTGAAAAGATGTATGATAAAGCAAGAAGAGGAGAAAGCATCGAACTTTCACCGAGGAGGATTTCAATTTTCGAATTTGATGTGAAGCGGAGTTTAGATGACAGGTTATTTTGTTGAAATTTTCTAGTGCTAATCTTGTACCATATGGATGCTCAACTTTTGAAAACTCATATCTATGCGGTTAGTGTCTGTGTGTATGAGCTAAAAGCCCTAGCCAAGATTATCTCAAGGTGTCTTAACATTCCTTGGGTACTCCCAAAGTGTCTTACCATCCCTCTATACTGCATTGAATACTTTAGTGCTAGATGTAAACTGAAGCATGCCTATATTGCAGACATGCTTTCATGTGAAGCATGCTATGTTCCATCCAGTTACTCTTGAGGGAAGCTGAGTATTTCTTGAAGCACTTGAATGTCTATATGCCAGAATAAGACATATTTGGGACAGAAATGCTTATAATTTACATGTCTTGATGTGAGCAAGTACTTTTGTTGCTGAAGTCACTCCAATTCGGTTGGCTTATCACTTTGTGAAATCGTATTGAAGATACTTTTTCCCCTTTTTCGAATTGGCAGACAGAATGTGATTTTCCGAGTAAGATGCTCAAAAGGTACCTATGTCCGATCACTTTGTGCAGACTTCGGGAAAGCACTTGGCAGGTACCATATAAAGATAATATTTGTTTAATACTTAAAAAGGTTCTCCTTATGTGATAGATGGCGAGAAATGGCAAAACTTTGAGTGATGCATTATTTCTTTTTATTTCTTAATGTTCTTTTAAGTGGATTCAAACCCAAGCTGAAATTTTTACTTGCAGTTGCGCCCACTTGACAGCTCTGCGACGAGATTCAATTGGTAAGACACTGTTATTTTGAGTTCGGTTATTTACAATAAGTCCTTAAAGTTTTGCTTGTCTTGTTTACATCTGAAAATAGTTGCGGAAGGGGTTCCCATTATCTAGAGCATCAATAGATACGAGCGGTCTGCCTTGAATTTTTTATTGCTGTGAGCAGATCATGGTTTACAACAATCCTACTGTAGTATTAGAGAATGTTGCCTGAATCTTGCACCTAATATCATGTCCGAGAACACCATCAACGCCTTTCATCTGAAGCAGTCTTGAATTTCATAAGCCAAATCTATCCTGATTCCTTCAGATAATTGTTCAGTAGCTAATTGTGCTCTCTTTATCTCACAGGGGAATATACAGCGGATGATGCTTGGGAATTTCAAGAATTGGAAGAGGCAATCACCAAAGGATATTTGTAAGATTTTTTTTTTGAGATTCCATGGGCCAGAGTTATCCAGTGCATGTGCTGGTCAGAAGCTGCAAGTATCAGCAAAAATAGTCGAGATGCCACAAGACAACCATTATAGGAGAAAGAGTCCTTGGAAATTCCACATTTTTGTTGGCAATTGGAAATCTATATATATTTATGTTGTGTCTAGCTACCTCAACAAAAGGGATATTTGTATTTTCACCTTCTCCTCCACACTACCTCAATAATCTACCTTTGAAACATGTAGATTAAGATGAATTGTAATATATCTTTGTATTTCAATTATTGCTGGTTTTGATCAGACTAGTTAAATGTTACAATCTTTACTATGTCACCTACAAGTGTCACATGCCGCCAAAACAAATATTGTTATCTGTTATAAGATCCCATCTGTTGACTCAAAGCAAGCATAGAACAGAGGTTGGTACAAAACAAAAGATTAATTATATTAATATAAGGAGAATACATATATTTCTTTCTACCCACACTTGGATCTCTAAACCAGTATTAGATATTTGCACATAGAAAAGGTTTGAAATTCTAAACTATAGATATTTGCACACAAAGAAAGTCTGAAATTCTACAAGCATTCTAAACTAGTGAGTGTCCACCTAATTAGTTGTGGAATTAGGGGGATCCATTCCCATTGCCTTGTAATAGGCCATTTCTGCAGTAGCCATGCGATCCTGAAACATTGTCCATTCTCTTCGACACCTTTCTCTTACCTGAGAAAAAATCAAATGCTGAATGATGAGAGATCAACATACTCTGCTTACACAAAACACTTGCAGAATCATATGCACCATTAAGAGATATTGTGTGGTAAAATGAAAAGAACAAGCATCTTAGAATTCATAATGCAAATTCAAAACGTAATTAAATTGTTACTATTAATTCATTTTTTTGGTAACTGGGAAATCCGTTGGTGGCCAACCTTTGGACCAACCACAACCTTCTAAATTCGGTGGATAATGGGCCCGCCCCTCTACCCTTATCCACTTAATTCTTATTTTTTTAATCATCTGTCATTCATGGTCAAATTCTAGTATACAGGAGAATTAAATATAGCTAACATACCCCTTCCCATGGTGCCTTGCCATTCTCCGCTTTACCCTGTAGAAACAAGAAAAGAAGATAAATGTTATAGCCAACTTTTATACTAGTCCCACATGGTCCAACTGTGTATGAAAGTTGATATACCTGGCTCCCAAGAGATGGAACAGTTTGATGTACAATCCACTGTGCATCTACAACTCCTATCTTTTCATGAGCAGGCTGCTCATCAAAAAACACTATTAGGAAAAAGGTCATGTCAAACGGAACATATGGGAATTTCATCCGCACAGCACAACTACTAACCTCCACACATCTCCTAAGCGCAAAATCAAGACCCCATCCATGGACTAAGTCATTCTGCAATAGAGAATCAACAATTCAGATGTGCTGTGTCCAAATGGGAACGAATTCCTCCTCCCACCTCACACAAAATTGCTTTTCATTTTATCTACATTTCTTTATTCACTGGCTCTACTTTTTAGTTTGTGGGAGAGGGGCCAGCGGTGGGGCGCGAGACTGGGGGAAAACTGTTGCAATGAATGGAAAAGCGTGAAAGGTCTTTAATAATTGATACCTGGATCATATGCCAAACACACCGCCATGCCTCTCGAGAGAAAACTGGTGCCATGATCTCAACAAAGCTGATTGCAAACAAAATAATAGTTAATATAGACACCACAACCTCCTTTTTTATTTTTGATAAATATATTGAGACCAAATGTTAAGTGACAAGAGTTGTTATCTGCAAATATCATGCATTACATACGCTGCACAAGGTGGCAAATGTGGATCAGCGCACCAGCCTGGCCTTTCTTCTGTTTCCCTGAAAGCAGAAGCAATAAACTGTATGTGAGATCAAGCTTTGTGTGCATGATATACTTTAATCAGAGCAGTTGGAGGTATAATGAAAGTACAGTGTGCCTACTTGTGAACTTCAGTGTCGTTTCTCCCTTTTGTCATCTGCCATGTCAACCCACTGTTTGGCTCTAAACCAGGCTGTGAAATATCCAAACCATGTTTGATCACCAACTTTATATATCTGCAGTTGCATTAAGCCTTAAGACTCCACATAATTCAACATATTTGTTGATTCACATGCATCTAATAAAAATCACTTACTCCTCCGCATTAAAATTTTCAAGCCCCAAGTCTTCATCCCAGATGAATATATAGTCATATGGTGCTACGATGTCAGGATGTAGAAAACGCTTTGCATACCACCTTTCAACAAAATGAATAAAGTTTGCATTTAAAAATTCATCAAAATATGCTGAAGAACTGAAGATAGAAAGAATTCACAAGAATGGTACCATTTAGTCTGTTTTGGTGTACTAACATGGATAGCCCTTGCTGACCACTCAAGGTCATCCCATTCAGTTGTTCGGCCATCATAGTGAAACAGCATAATGGTAAAGTTCTCTGAAAACTGTTTACAATACAAGAATAAGAATGCAAAGAAACAAAAGTACAATTTCGGACTTGAATCTTCCTAAGTTGGCAGCATACCCACCCGTAACCTACATTTTCTTTCTAACTGTTTCATTTTGAAACGTAAATCACGAGTAGCGAACAATCCAACTTAGTGATCATCCAAAGCTTGTAATAACAGAAAAGCATTAAAACTCTCAAAGAAACAAGAAACCAACACTTAGACGGGGAGCAAGAGCCAATACTAGGCGACAGTAAAATGAGACCTCTATGTGTGGTGCTACCCACCCTACAATGAGCGTGCATCTCTGGTAACTCTAATTCTGTAATGAGATTAAACATGGGATTGACGATAAGATTGATTCTTAATGATTTGCAGAGATTCATCAATAAATTTACATACATACAACATGAACTAAGCAAAACATTACAGATAAGAACAATCAAGGTATTGCACATAAAACAAAGCAAAGATTTATGCTGAAAAGAAAAAACAGCAAAATAAAATACTACCTCTATTTCAATTTGTTTGTTTTACTTTCCTTTTTAGTCTGTTTCAAAAAAAATGTCTCTTCCTTTTTTGGCAACTCTTTCATTTCAACTTTCCAAAATGCATGTTTAAGATCATAGGATGAAAGGACCACAAGATTCAAAAGTCTTCTTTACTTCCTTAAACTCCATGCCAAATCAAAATCACACAATCAAATTGAAATGGAGGGAGTAATGCATTACTACGATTCTGATCTCTTATCCATGAACAAACTAACCCCCAAAAATGTCAGAACATTGCTTAAAGGTGTGAGTACAAGAAACAGAAGCTAGAGAATCTTGGGCACAACCTTTTTAACTGCTGCATCAATGTTACTCTTCTGCTTGAGGCCGACTGTGAAGGTCACAAGGTATCTTGGCTTGATTATCAAGTCCTGCATATCAATTAATGGAGCTGATTATGATAGAGGGACATAATACACAATCATTATGTTTCTCATACCAAAAATCAAGGGAAGGAAAGGAGGGAGAGATATGGACATCATTCAGTTTTGACACACAATGGCATCCTAAAATCATATTCTAGCTGCCCTTGAACTGGTTCTCACCAACAATTATAGAAAATGTTTGTTTGAGGCTTTGAGCACTAGAAACCAGAAGAATGTAAGTATGTATCTATCAGTTCACTTCGTCAGTTCCCTCAATATTTTTCATTCAGATGCTATTGCCCTATCCATCTAACTTCTGAGTAAACATAATTTTGTTACTGATAAAATGTGTCTGGTTGTAAGATTAAAAACCAGGGGCAATAAGGTAAAAGGGTGTACTAGCAACCAATCCTTTAACATGTGTCTGATATGAACACCCTCCTTCCAATTCGACTTAGCAACTATTGGTAAATCAACTACTATCAGAAATAAACTTCAAAAATGGTTAATCCTGTGAGTGGAATCATGGGGCAAAACAAGTATCAGCAATACATTGACACATGGATTAATTTTTTTGCATTTTAAGCCACAAATTATGCCATCAATCCACATAACATGAACTAGTAATTGTTGATAAATAAAAGAAAGAATCAGTAGAGTACTTCAATAGGCATACGTGCAGAATTGACAGACCTCACTAGGCAGGCCCCACAACCTTCGAGTATAAAGATCAGACTCAGATGCTACAATACCCGGGGGTAGCCTCTCAGCGCCTCTGGGATTTGACGGAACCCAAATCTGCAAGATTGCCCCAAATAACATAAATATCGATCAGCAATCGGTATATAAACTTCCAAAAGATGGAATCACGGAAGTGCAATCTTATAGGGGTATCTGCTATAATAAACAGTGACAAGTAACATGAAGCTGATGGAGCCTATATGAGTAAAAAGTAAAATACCATTGGGGTATTATTCTTGTGTGAACTGCCAACTCGATCCTTCAAGGATTTCAAAACATTTAATAGAGCTTGAGTTGAGAGGCCCGACTTTTCCATGTCAGGTAGATCAATCGATGGGATAAGATTAGTAGGTAATGGCAGCTGCAAAATTAAAATCCACAAGCACATTACCTTATTAACACTTATTCAAGTGAGACTTACAAAGAAAATGTCCCCATTAAATATGCATATATTAAGATCAAAATTAGAAGTAGCTCCCTTGCCTTGGACAATGAAATTGTAGGAAAGGTTACACCAAGGAAAAATCCAAATACAACGCCAATAAAAGTAGTCACAAAAAGCCTCATCTTTTCATTCCGTCTTCTCGTGTTAGAGCTGTGGAAATTCATCAGTAAATAAATAAATGGATTAACCAATCAATTACGCCTCAATCCTGAACTAGTTGGGATGCTTATATGAATAATTTGTGTCAATTTAAAACCTGCGTTTCATAGGCGTCCCCATCTTAGTCCCAAGCTCACAATCCTTTTCAGAATCAGAAAAGGACTAACATCTGGTTAGCCCAAATATGAGCTGAGAGATTCCCTAAAATCAGAAAGCAAAAAAGATGAGCACTTTGCAATTACCAAACACTTTTGAGTAAAGTTTCCATATTTCCATTCCTTATCTCTCAAATGTTAACAAAGATTTACTATTAATTACTTAACTTGGTCTTATACTAGTCAGTTCAAATATTCCTAAAAGACAAATAATTGCAATCTTGGATGTGAAGAGAGAAAAGTTCAAATCTTGAATCGAACCTGAAGTTGAAGCTGCTGATCTGAAGGATTAGGAAAGTAAGAATCTAAGCTTCACCAAAATCAAAATTTGGAATGTTGGAAGCTCAGTGTTTCATCGGAATCCTAAATATAGGAAAATATGCAACCTTGGAATTGTCAAAAGAATACTCTTTGTCAAGATGTCTTTGCAAGTAAACTCAAAATCCAAAGAGATGAAGACCAGTCCTCTTTCCTTTTCACTATTTATTTCTTTTAATTTATGTACTCAATAATGGGTATGTTAAATAACTATTCCTACTTGATTTTGAATAAAAGGTCCATATTAGATAACAAAAATGGATATTGAAATTAACTATGAACATAAATCTCGAATATCAAGATTCAAAAATATTTCTTAATTCATATATATACTAACCGTGAAAAAATTAATTTAATAAATATAAAATTAGTTTGGTAAAGAAAAATATATTTGATCACTCTAATCTTCATATATAATTTTGGAAATGTCTTAGAAAAAGAATGTCATTTAAATTTGATATCGTATCAATCTTAAATATAAGAATTTATCTAAATATTTTTATATTTATACTATTAAGTCATCTAAAAAAATCTATAAGTAACTTTGTAACTTGAAAAATAAAATAATTATCTGCTACAGTGCTACACCCCAAAAAAAAACCCAGATAATAGCCCAATTTGTTTTTTAGAATAATGAGGTTAAACTCTTAAAATAATTAATTACTGTACTAACAGAGAACATGGGATTTGGCTTTTTGGTTGAATGTATAGATTTGGAATGCTTCGTTTACGCCAAAAGTAAAATTAGAAACGGACCCACATACTAATCATGCATAATTTTGTCTAATTAACTATATTTGAAATTGTTAAAAAGTTTAATAACAAGAGTATAATAATAAGGTTAGCTAAAACACCAAAATTAGAGGATCAAAGAAGGTAGTAATTACTATGTTTAACGTACATTATTAGTGTCTTAATGGCTTTACGTTGAAAAAAAGTGATGCCTTAATTTGATACAAGTCAGAGCCAATTTGCTAACTGAAGACTTGGTTTATATTTTATAACGCCAAACTTACAAAATTTTTAACTTATCATGATATCTTTGTTACCTTGTTATTTAATTTCATTTACTTTTTTTTTTTTTACTGTTACAAAGGAAGAAATGATCTCTTATGATCACTTACAAATTGAATAAAAGAAAATGATATTTCTAAAATCTCTTACGTATAAAAATATAGCTCTTCTATATGGACATAAAATTAAAAATAAATTTGTAAAGAATTACAAGATTAAATCTCCTGTTACAAAATCATTATTGCATGATAATGTATTTTCAACAACTTATTCATTTGACTATAATATATTCTCCAGCAATATAAATTGCACCTGTACGGATAAATTTAGAAGACAATGGTTAAATAACCTATAACTAAAGAGTTCAACCTTTTATAAGTTAATAATTCATACATTATTATATTAGTGAGAAAATCAGTGAAAGAAAAATTTACAAACCCACAAAAATTTAGTGATCGATAAAAACTTGTTTTGTGTCCTCTTAAATCTTATCAATAAACATTCTCACCTCAATCATGATTTATAACAACATACTCAATGTAATTCTACATATGAAATTTAAAAAGAACAAAATATACGTAAATTTTATCCTACTTCGTAACTTTTAAGTATGGGTAATTTTTAACCCTAATAATACGAAGCATTATCGACTATCCACCAAGAGAGATACCCATTTAATTTAAATATTCATAACACAAAGGTCAAATTGACATTAACTAGCAAATTATAAGAAAACGTTGGAGACTACTTGTCTAAGCTCAGACGGCAGCAATGCCATAAAATGCATTGAGGAAGAAACAAATGGAGAGCAACAGATGAAGCATAATGTCCTAAACTTGTTTTTCTAATATTAATTTCTGGACACGCGCATTAAGCAGTATCCCATTTTAATGAGTCCAAATTTTTTAAAAATAACTTATAAAAAGACTTTTAACAAACAAATTAAAATTATCTTTTTAAGTCTAAATCCAATTTAATTTTAATATCTTTATGTCCGTCTATGTCTACAATTAATTAGGAAAAAACAAACATAATTGTATTTTTTAATTTCAATATTATAAATTTATGATATAGTTTAATAATGAAATATATTAAGGTGTAGAATAGAGGAGATCGAAGAATTAAAGTTGAATAAATATATTAAGAATGCTAAATATCTTATAATAGTGCTATCATTGCATGTATTTGTTGGGGTTGGGGGGCGGGGGGGTTATACGTATGGATCTTACATATTTCCTCTAATCCTTTTCCATTTTAGAAAAAATTCAAGCTACAATTAAGAAATGAATGAAGATTAATTAGAACTTAAATTGAAAATAGTACCAAAAAGAATATGACATACCTTGCTTCCAGTGGTGTGAAATGAATAATGTTATCTCCATATTCACGATAGTTACTAAAATAATCACTTCATGCAATAAAAATAAAACATGAAAGAAATAGTATATGTTACTATTATGTAAGTACTTGTAAATTGAAATAGTAAAAATTTCATCCACAGAGAAAGATATCTATAAAATAGGAAGCAATTGGACGCTATTAGTTTTTTGGTAAATGAAAACTGAAAACATAACATAAAAACAAAAATTGAAATTCACCTATCTTCTTAATTTTAGTTGGTAGTATTTATATTTTGTAATAGTAGAATACTAAATGTAAATATGACTTAATGAGAATATGAAAAATGGGGAGCTGAAAAGGTGTCTTAACTAAATACAATTTTAATAGTATTGTTTGCAAATTGTAATGCTATTTATCACGGAACAATAATTGTAAATCAATGAGAATACTAAATGTTAAATGTAAGAAATAGATTTATAAATGTTCGAGGGGGAGACTTTGGTTAATTATTATTGATAAGTTTTTTAAAAAAAAAAAATTGTTTCTGATTTTGGAGTTAATTGATTAATTAAATTTGGTCTATTCAACTCCTCAAATTCTATACTTCAAAGCAAATTCACATTCACATTTAAATATTTTACATGATTTCAAGGGAATAAATTTTAATTAAGGGGTAAAATAATATTTTATCTTTTAAAGGATATTTTCTAATTCTTTTCACTTTTAATAATATATAATATTTTATTGATAATTAATTAGACAGTTTGTGACATTTTAATTAAGAGTAAGGTTTAGGACCCATTTGGCTATAGATATCCTAAGTAGTTGTCGGGAATTTTTTTTGGCGAAAGTTGTTTGATACTGTAGAATTTGTTAATTTTTATAAGGAAAGCCCAAGATCTCCTTCCCACCACCCAAAAAAAAAATATTGTAGATTTTTTGGGGAAAAAAAATTAGTTTTGGATTCTTTAAAAAGTTTATTTATTTCAAATCATTATAATTTATAAAGCGAAAAGGAATTAAAAAAATATACTTGAATAGAAATGTGTTCAGTTAATATTTAATCTTAAAATATTCGTATAGTCAATAATTTAGTCCAAAAATACATTTATTATTACTTAATGACTCAAATATCATTTTCCAAATAAATATATATTATAATATTATTTTTCTTAAACACATTATATTTCTCTATTCTTATCGAGAATTAGAAATCTCATATTTGAATTTCAAAAATGAAACATAAATGCGCATATATATATATATATATATATAATCACATACACATTCAAGAGTGGGAAGAGATTACCGGACAATTTCAAAATGTTAGTGTTAATGTACATTTCATTACTAAAAATAAAAAATATTTAAGTGCATAATAATTAGTAGAAATAAAATGAAAAAAAGGTACTATCATTATTCATTTGTAACTCATGTAATCATAATGACATTCATTAATTTTTAAATGTTTACCCATATTCTTAATATTTATTTGTATAAAAAAAAATCTTACTTAAATATGAAGGTTGTTTTTTTTCTTGTGTTACGTAGTATGAAAAAGAGTTATGTGTACTATTGGAAATACGAATTTTAAACTTAAATCATTAATCATTAGTTTGAGAAATTCATCTCTTTTATTTTTTTTTAAAAAAATTTACCACATGACATTTCACATGGATAAAACATTTCATCTTAACAAATAAAATAAACTATTAGTATTTCACCTTAACATTTCAACTCCTTCCTCCCTCCTCCCCCCCTCAAATTTTTAAAAAATATTTTTTATAAAAAATAAAGAATTTTATTTCAACCCCCGCCCCACCTCCCCTTTCCCCAATACCACACTCTTTCCTCCAAAATATTTAGATGTTATTTTTATTTTTATATAAAAAAAAATTCTAACTTTCTGCTTTTCATTTGTTTTTTGTTGCATTTTTTCTTATATTGTTACGTACACATATTTTTTAGAAAAGTATTTCTTTTACTGATTATAACTGAAATAATTTTTTTTTAATAAAATCTTGCAGCAAGTAGAAATTTTAAAAAAAATATATATGTATCTATTTAATATAAAACATATTTAAAAAAATAGAGTGGAGGGTTAGATGGGATATGATAGATTTTTAAAAAAAGAAATAATATCTAAGAAAATTTTGGAAAGGGTGGGGATGGGGAGGGGGGACCGGATGAAGTGAGTATTTTTTTTTAAAAATTTATAAAATAATAATTTGGGATGGAGTTGATGGAAGGGGGAGAGTGTATAGTGGAAGGAGATAGTGGAGTTGGGTAATATAAATATTTTAAATTTTATTTGGAATAGTGATATTTTAATTTTTAATTAATATTAGTAATTTATTTAATTTTTATTAAGTGGACTGTTTTGTTTATATGGAGTGTTATATGATAATTTTTTTTAAAAAAAGAATATAATAAACACACCATCAAGAGAGTATATTAAATGAAAGAGATGTGTTTTTCAAATAAATGAAAGATAGTTTAACTACGAATTTCACACTCCTAATAGTTTAAATGTCAAATTCAAAATAAAAAATAATTTAGGTGTATTTTTGACATTTTTACTCTATAAAAAAAGATGAAAATAGTTGGAGTTTGTAGTGAAGGAGAAAGTTGAAAGCTAAGACAAAGAAAAATGTTTCAAGTCTTCAACTTATATACTATATGAAAGAGAGTAATTGTATATTGAAGCAAAGTGTTCTTTTGGTGAAATTTTTTATTCTTCAATTAATTTGGAGTTATTTAAATTGTATGACGTAGAAAATAAAATATTTCACACCCTAACCTAAATATTTATTTATTTTTGTCATTTTACTTTTACCTACAATTTATATAATAATTTATGATATATACATCAAATAAAAAAAAATTACTCGAGAAAAAACACTATCCTTCACAGCACAAGTAACCGTCGCATCCTTTTACTAAACTTTTCTTTTAACATACCATATTAGTTACAGACATAGACATTACTATTATATACGAGCGCCTTGAAGCAGATACGTTATGGTTGACATGTCTGATTCAATTGTTTGATTTTACTATGTCATTCTTATTAATTATTTTTTAGCTACTGCAATTATGAATTTACAATATTATACTAAATTAATTATTCCGAAAATAATTTCTCTATCTCTATGAGGTAGTGATAAGGTTTGCATACATTTTACCTCACTTGTGGGATTTCATTGGGTATGTTGTTTTTATACGAAATTAATTATTTTTTGTTAAAGGCACCTGACGGTTAACGTGTCTGGTTCAGCTAATTGGTTTTACTATGTCATTTCTATTATTTATTTTTTCAGCTACTTCAATTATGAATTTACAATATTATTCCTAATAAATCATATTTTTAAAGGCAGGTATTGATTGACATGTCTATTTCACCTACTTAATTTTACAATATTACCCCTAACAAATTATTTTTTTCAACTAATTCAACTATTAACAATTTAAAAAATAAATTAAAACCAACATCATTTGGGAGGCATTCTTGCTCTGGAAGGAGGAAAAACTACAATTGCAGTGAAATGGAGAAGAAGAGTAATAGTGAGGAGAAACACCCGTCGGAGGGAACTTGAGTTTTAAAGAGGAGGAAATGATGACAACCTTTCGCCAACAGAAATGACGGTTCACAATTCAGATGGGAAAGACGTTATTTAGGCACCCAATTTTTTTTTAATATTAATGTTATGATTTTATTTTTATTTTAAAATAATATGAAAGATTACAAATAAAAGAAGTATAAAATTTTATATTTAAAAAATCTTACTTTTTTTACTATAAATATTTTAAAACTTTGAATTAAGCCTCTCAAATTTTCATATTAATAAATAATTTTTTTATAATAGCATCTAACATTATGTATTGTGACCAAATGAATAAATCTTATTAACTAGAATTAATTCCTACTTTTATTAAATAACAATAATAGGCTGAGGACAGAGCTGGTGTACCAAAATCCCATTGAAGGTACCTTTGGTGAAATTAACCAAAGGTACAATATCTTTTTTTTTTTTAATATTAGAGTCTAATACCCAATATTCACGAGATAGAACAACAAAAGCTAATATCACAAATACTTGTCCAGATGTGTCCTTGACTTTTAATATGCAGAATAATAAAATAATCAAAAATATAAATGAACTAGATTGCCACTTTAATTATACACTTTTTTGTCATATGCTACATTGACTTCCTTGTCATTTAAAAACAAAATAAGATCGGATTTAGCTAGTCAACTGGCACGAGATCACCCAATGCGATTTGCAGTCGCCTTTGCCCATTCTCAACATTACAATCGTTCATTGGATTATCGACCTGCGATTTCTATAGCAAAGAAGGGTAGTCTAATATAAATTAATTAGCAACCTTTTTAAATTATTGGTTTACTGACGTTTAGTTGATAGAACCTTTTTAAATTATTATTTATTGACATTTAGTTGATAGATCATGAATGTTTTTGAGTTGTATAGATGCTTTCCGACAAGGTTGCTTTTTGGAAGGTAAATCTACTATCCCTTTGACTTCTTATGGATGAGAAACTATGGGTTGTTATAGAATGTGATTCAATCACTTTTGACATTTAGAATCATTGATTCTGTTTATCAAGCCAAATATCTTGCATTAAATTTATAAGCTTAGTTATAATCATAATACTCCATTTGGTGTGGTGTTGAAGACGTGTAGGTGAAGTTCGGAAAAATATCCTGCAACCTATTTTGCTCTATCTTTTATCTTCCCAAATTAAATGGTTTTGTCCTAGGAAAAGAAGCAGTACTTTTTCATGACTTGGTATATTGAAAAATTGTTGCTTAGGGAAATATGTTATAATTGTTTTATTAATTGTATTGACATTGACAAATTGTTGGTCAGAGGAATATGTTGTAATTGGTTTACTTACTAGAGATTTTTAATGAACTTGAGAAAAATAATCAGATTTGAAGTGTTTTTGGCAATGTTATGTAGAAGAAATGCTTATCGATTTTCAGAAAATTAATTATTTTAACATATCTCTTGGAATTCTTGGAATTTTTTAGAGCTCATGGAAGTCATATGCTCCATATTGGTTATTATACATGGTTAAATACACTATTTATGTCAATGTTATTTTAAAGATCTGCCTCTCTCTTAACCACCAAGTTAAAAACAACGTTGTATGGGTTAGCAAGAAATAATTGTATGGAAAGCTTCCTTGGACATTGGCAAGGAAAGGGATTTGAAGACACATGATGATATGTGGAACTATATCAAGGTTTGAAGTTGGAGAAGAAATATGATATTTCTGAAGTTGGGAAAGCTTGGGTTTTGGATGCAATTAGGTTGAAGCAAAACCACTTTTATACTTATGCATGCTAATGACAAAATTCAAATGGATAAAAGGCTTTAAAATGTTTCAGAAAATATAGTTAAGTATATTCTTCAATATTGGAACTTCTTCCCTCTTATAAATGTTTTTCTGCATATGCATTTTTGTCTCTGTACAGTTTCTGTTTTGCTAGGCAGCCATGAGAGGCGATGTGAATATAATTATACTTTTGGGGCACTATTTTTTGAGTGACAGTTGATAAATTTTCTTTCATCTTTCTAGTCGAAAATAGTTATTTATTTGTTATGGGCTATTTATTTGTACATTTCACAAACAATACTCAATAGTTTGGGATATATTTTGACTATTTATGTAATAACTCATCTCAAGATGAGAAGTCTTACATCGACAAAACACAGGAGAGATACTGAGTATATAAGTAAATATGTTTTACCTACTATGACACGTTTTAAAATTATTCAGGCCTAGGCCCAAATCGGACAATATTACTAGTGACCTGGGTCGTTACAGATGGTATCAGAGTCACTCCTATGTCATTATTTATTTCTTTTAGGAGTCGTTTGGTTGGCAAGATATTATCCCAGGATAATTAATCTCGAAATAAGTTAGCTTGAGATAAGTTATCTCGTCATATATATGGGATAACTATTCCATCATTAAGCTAAAAAATGGTGGAATAAATAGCCCAAGAATTACTTTATACCTCCAATCAAATATATGATAAAATAATTCTACATTTTATCTAGAGATTATTATAATTTATACCTCACACCAAACAACCCCTTAGTTTATGTACTCAATAATGGGTATGTTAAATAACTACTCCGATTTGATTTTTAATAAAAGGTCCATATTAGATAACAAAAATGGATATTGAAATTAACAATAAACATAAATGTTGAATATCAAGATTCAAAAATATTTCTTATTCATATATATAAGTGAAAAAAATAATTTAATAAATACAAAATTAGTTTGGTAAAGAAAAAAAAAATTGGTCACTCTAATCTTGATATTTAATTTTGGAGATGTCTTAAAAAAAAGAATGTGATTTAAATGTGATATCGTATCAACCTTAAATATAACAGTTTATCTAAATCTTTATACTGTTAAGTCATCTAAAAAAATCTCTAAGTAACTTTTAAAAAATGAGTTTGTTACTTTAAAAATAAAATAATTATCTGCTACAACGAAAAAAAATAACAAGATAAAAGCGGGGAAAAAAAAGTAAATTAGAATCATGAGGTTAAACTCTTAAAATAAATAAAAATAGCCCATAACTGTTACAACTCAGAGAACATGGGATTTGGCTTTTTAGTTGAATGTATCGATTTGGAATGCTTCGTTTACGCCAAAAGCAAAATTAACAACGGACTCACATAGTAATCATCAGGGGCGGCTCAAACACATTAGTGGTCTAAGGCGAAAATCAAAGGAAGGCCTTAAATTTTAAAAAATAAATCAATATATTTTCTTACGAATTTTATTTTTCTATCTCTTTGAAATGCAGAATTGTTTAAAAATAATTGATTTCATTCGGTAATTCTTTTGAATTGATCATAATCATATAATCATACTCCACATGTACCAAACTTATTCTAATAATTTTTTTTTATATGAAGTAAATAATTTTTATTGTTAACATTACTTACTTGGTAATTTTAAAAAAAAAATCTATAACTTATTATTATTAAAATAAAATTTGAGGCCCCTCAAATTTGGGGGCCTAAAGTGTTTGCTTTTTTTCTAACACTGTCGAGCCACCCTGCTAATCATGCATAATTTTGTCTAGTTAACTATATTTGAAATTGTTAAAAAGTCAAAACCATAGTATGCATCAAACAAGAGTATAATAATAAGGTTAGCTAAAACCCCAAAATTAGAGGATCAAAGAAGGTAGTAATTACTATGTTTAACGAAAAAAAGTGATGCCTTAATTTGATATAAGTCAGAGCCAATTTGCTAACTGAAGACTTAGTTTATTTTTATAACGCCAAACTTACAAATTTTTAACTTATTATGATGTCTTTGTTACCTTTCTTATTTAATCTCATTCACTATTTTTTTTTAAGCTGTTATAAATTAGGAAATGATCTCTTACCTGTAAAAAATATAGGTCTTCTATAAGGACCTAAAATTAACAATAAATTTATAAAGAATTACAAGATTAAATCTCTTGTTACAAAATCATTGAACAACTCATTCATTTGACTATAGTATATTCTCCGGTAATAGATTGTGTCTGTACAGATAAATTTAGAAGACAATAGTTAAATAACCTATAATGAAAAAGTTTAACCTTTTATAAGCTAATAATGTTTATATTATTATATTAGTTAGAAAATCAGTGGAAGAGATAAATTTACAACCCCCAAAAATTAAGTGATAAAAAACTTGTTTTGTATCCTCTTAAATCTTATCAAAAAACATTCTCACCTTAATTTATGATTTACAACAACATACTCCATGAAATCTCACATATGAAATTTGGAAAGAATAAAGTATACACAGATTTTGTCCTACTTCGTAGCTATTAAGTATGAGTGTTTTTTAACCAAGCATTATAGACTATTCATCAAAAGAGATACCCATTTAATTTAAATATTTATAACACAAAGGTCAAATATGACATTAACTAAGAAATTATAAAGAACGTTGGAGAATACTTGCCAAAAGATGCATTGAGGAAGAAACAAATGGAGATGAAGTATAATGTCTAATATCAACTATTACACCAAGTGATTAGGATTAAATAAAATATCACTTTTAACAAAACAAAAAAACTAGGAGAAAGCATAAACCCTTTCTCCTGTAAGTTAGCCAGCAGACAATAGATTATTGTTAACTTGCAATAACAGCACAAAAAATATTCACAAATTCAGGTTACTTATAGGTAATTTACAAGTAAATCTACCTGATAAGCATTTATTATTCACTAACTACTATTTATGGTGTAAAACTATTTGATGTATAAAACTAATATCTATAAAGAAGTGTCTGAAATAATAATCATATGACATTTTACCTAATGAGATGTAGAATTAAGGGGATCAATTCCCTTTGCCATGTAGTAATATATAATCTTTCTCTGCAGCAGCCATACGCTCCTTGAACATTGCCCACTCTCTTTTACACCTCTCTCTTACCTAAGCCAAAATGAAGAACAGAGACAATATAATCAATGATCAGCATGTTTCTTTGTAACAAGATCAAGAAAACGCTTCGTTGGTGAAATATGTTACAAAAATCATGGAGAAGGTTTCTCCAAATAATGCATCATAAGGAAGTTCAGACAGAACAACTAATATTGTGTGATACAATGAAAAGGACAAGCATAATTTCATTCACGAATGCAAAAGATTTGAACCCAGTCTAGAAGTTCTTTGCAAATTCAAAATGTGATAGTATCGTTTTTTGGTTATTGTGTTTTCATATTTCTTTAAGATGCATCTTTCTTGGTCAAATTTCAATCTGGTGGAGGATCAGAAATTGCAACATACCCCTACCCATGGTGCTTTGCCTTCCTCTACTTGTCCCTGTTGAAAGAAGATAGCCATTACTGCCAACTTATAAGCTAGTACCAAAAAAACAAGGCTGAAACGAGGATATACTTGGTTCCCAAGTGAAGGGACAGTTTGATGCACAATCCACTGAGAATCTACAACTCCTATCTTTTCATGGGCTGGCTGCTCATCAAAAGCATAAGTAAGATAAGGCCAGTTGAATAAGAATACAGGAGAATTTTACTACACTGCATAAGGTGGATTACTCACTTCCACACATTTCCTGAGAGCTAAATCAAGACCCCATCCATGGACCAAATCATTCTGCAACAACAAACAAGAACTCATACTTGCATTCACGAAAATGGTTACTATCCTCCAACCGTGCCTCCTCTTATGTGCAATATTCATTTCTGTTTTACTCTATGCTTATCACTTTTGCAGGGTTGTTTTTCCAGATTGTAGGAGGGCCAGAAGGGGCAGGGGTAGCTGCAATCAATATCAAAAAAGGATGACAGTTTATACCTGGATCATATACCAAACACACCGCCATGCCTTTCTAGAGAAAACAGGTGCCATGATCTCAACAAATCTGATTGCAGAAAAAAAAAGAAGGAAAAACTACTGATACCAACCATCAAACGAGAAGGTAGCTCATAGAAAAAATATCACGCATTAACATACCCTGCACATGGTGGCAAGTGCGGATCAGTGCACCAGCCAGGTCTTTCCTCTGTTTCCCTGTAAGCACAAACAATAAACTGTATATGAGATCAAGTGATATGTGTGAATGGGATGCTCTAGTCTGCAGTTATAGATAGTAATGCAAGTGTCTCTACTTGTGGACGTCAGTGTCATTTCGTCTTTTTGTCATCCGCCACGACAACTCACTGTTTGATGCTACACCAGGCTGTGAAATATCCAACCCATGTTGCCTCACCAACTTTATATATCTGAAGTTGCATTTGTAACAAAACATTAGAGTTCATAAAATTCAACATATCTGATTCACAATAATGTGTGAAAATCATTCTTACTTCTCCGCATCAAAATTTCCAAGCCCCAAGTCTTCATCCCAGATAAATATATAGTCATAGGGTGCTACAATGTCTGGATGCAGAAAGCGTTTTGCATACCACCTTTCAACACAAACAACAAACTTTTTACGAATACATGAAAATGTACTGAAACACTTAGGAACAAAGGAAGTTGCAAAAACAGTTACCATTTAGTTTGTTTTCGTGTACTAACATGGATAGCCCTCTTTGACCACTCCAGGTCATCCCATTCACTTGTTCGGCCGTCATAGTGAAACAACATAAAGGTAAAATTCTCTGAAAACTGTTAAAAAAAAGTGCAACTGTAAGCATGCACAACCACAAGAGATGAAAGTATGTTTGGTCTGTGGACAAAATTGCAGAAAACTATAATCTCGCTGAGGAACATGCTGGGACTATTGCAGGAAGCGTCTTATTTAGGGGAACACACAGGATATAATCGAAGGGAAGAAACATCACGATTATTGAAAATATCAATAATCACGAGCGAAGTTCAAGTGTGCACAACTCAAGCAACATTAAGATAATGTAACATCTTTTTGGTGAAGATAAAGAAACACTAAACAAGGTTTTGTCAGTTATTTGTATCTATAATCACACAAACAAACTTTGTATCGATCAAAATAGTTAATGCTTAGTTTAGCATTGAATATTTTGTTGCTTTTATTTATTGTACTGAAGTAAAATTGAGTAGAAAATAGTTGAACAATTAATTTCCTTTTGTCAAAAGATCAATGTTTCTGGAAACTTTGCCTTCCACAACTTGTTATATTTTGTTCCTTTTGAGAATTATGAGTACAGTTTTGGATCTCCGACATGACTTTTAAAGCATTTGGCAACCTAAAGCATGATTGTAGTTGCAGGCAAAAGCCATACGTTAAAATATGTTGCAAACAAAACATAGGTTAGGCCTTATCTAGTCAGTTATTCACAATTAAATGATCCCCTGAAAGGACAAGTCAACAGCTCAAAGGAGTGAGTAGAAGGGAATAGAGCTAGAGAACGGTAGAGTGTAACCTTTTTTACTGCTGCATCGATGTTATTTTTCTGCTCGTAGCCAACTGTAAAACAAATGAGATACCTAGGTTTGATAATCAAGTCCTGCAGATCAATTGATGAAACAGATTCAGATAGGGTAATATAATGTGTAGTCGCTATGTTTATCTATCCGAAAAAGGAAGGAAAGCATGTGACTTGTGAGAGAGAAGGAATTGTTGAGAGTGTTAACTTATAATCCTATACTAAAATCATGTTTCATCAGGCATTCTTGGTTTCCTATCCATCCAAAAATCTTGAAGCAAACTACTGTAAAGATTGTTAGTATGGCAATAAAGTTAAAAGGGTGTATGACAAGCAATTATTGATTTTATATGAACTCCGTCCAATTTTTTTGACTTATAGGCTATTAACGACCCAACCAATATCCCTGAAATCAACTTCAAGATATGTTAGTCCATGAACTGATCATGCCATTATAAGTCTTTTTGGTAATGTGTTAACACATGGACCATTTTCTTTGCATTCTAAACCTCACTATATACATTGATTTGCATAAAGTAGTTGCCAAGTTTGAAAAAATAATAAAAAATCAACTGACTACTTTAGACAGGCATCAAGGCTGAAAAATATAGACCTCACGGGGTAGGCCCCACAACCTTCGAGGATAAAGATCAGACTCAGATGCAACGATATCCGCTGGTAGACTCTCAGCACCTCGAGGGTTTGATGGAACCCAAATCTGCAATATTTGTGCAAATAGCATATGTTTTGAAAGGCGGCATAAATTTCCAAAAGACAAATTACCTCTATTATAACTAAAATGGACCCTTAATATCTGAATGTAACAATAAAATGAGAATAAGAAACTTTGTTGCACCAAAGTCTCAACAAAAGCTGCTTGGAACCTATATGAGCAGCAAATGTTATTACCTTTGTGTCAGAATGCCTGTGGCTGTGTGAATGGCCTTTGTGGCTCCTAAGGGAAGACAAGACATTGAATAAATCTTGGGTTGAGAGGCCTGAATACTTCTCCTCAATGTAAGTGAGATCAATTAACCCAAAAAGATAAGGTAAGTTCAACTGCAATATTGAAATACACAAGCAGATTATCTTGTCAGCTCTTATGCAATGGACACTTGAGAGGTTAAATGAGGCATTATATCAGGGGAGCACTTAGGTTTTTTAGCAAGCAGTGAGTGTGTTGTTTGCATATATGTGTGTGCAAATGTAGTGGCACTTGCTCTTCAAAGACAGTTAGAATTCAGAACCCATTCAATGTACATCTTAAATTCACCCCGGATTAAATATATTAACATATTCAATAACCAAATTAACTCCCTTGCCTTGGTGATTGAAAGTGTAGGAAACGATACGCCTAAGAAAATACCAATCACAACTCCGGCAATGGTTGTGAGAAGAAGCCTCATCATTTCATTTCCTCTTCTTGTGTTAGAGCTGTCACAAGTTAAAAACTTGATAGATAAGTATTCTCTCAAGAAAAGGTTATAAAGGACTCATAAATCAGTTTAAAACTAAAAACCTGCGCGTAGGTGAACCCATTCCCGTCGGAGCAGAGGCAGGAGAAACCGTAAAGAGTTGACTTGAGTGATCCACAACAGAAACGCCAACACCTTATTGCATTGTGGTCAACTCTAAAACATCAAAATGTTTCCCTCACAGTTACAAATCAATTTCAGTTCCCTAATCCCAAAGGCAATGAAACGAATTAAATTACGTGAACACCACTAATCTATTCAAACTTCATATTGCTCCATAAATCTATCAGAAAAAGGAGAGGGATAATTGACTTAAAAATTTCTAAATATACCTGAAGTGGCTAATCCGAAAGCAAGAGAAGTTGCAAAGCCTCAATCTTGCTTTGGAAATTCTAAAAGTTTATATGGATCATCAATAATCAATCAATACTAGGTAAAAATACAGAGTTTGAATTGTCAAAGAGATGGCTCAAAGATTTGAACTTTAATTGTTGTTAGTAAAAGTTAGTGCTATGCTAAGTCAACCCTTGTCGGTGACATGTTCCAGCACGTCTTAGTAGCGGGAAATTTGAATTGTATTAGGAAATTAAGTGGGATTTTATAACTAACGACGCTCAGATTAGTAAAAACGTCAAAAATAAATTATCCATTTTTTGGAACCCACCATATCTGCCACAGCCTTTCTATTGGAGGCTCCTCTCCATTTTCTTTTGTTTAGTTTTTATCTTGATTACTCACGTATGGTATAAGTTAGATAATTGGCTTATATTATTAAATAGAAAAGAAATAATTAATTAAATTTTAGTTATTAAAATTTAACTTATATTACATGTCAATTAGCAAGATAACAACGTGGGAAAGAAAATTGGAGAGGAGCCTCTTATACATAGAGACTCACTTTTCAACCCTACAACCATGCCCTTGCAGGTAAATGGGGTCATTAATATGCTTAACTTGCAGACTTCTTTACGAGCTTTAGGACCCATTTGGCCATAGATATCCCAAAAAATTGTCGGAAAAAAAGCAAAATTTGTTTCATCATAGAATTTGTTATTTTTTTATAAGAAAAAACTCAAGATCTCCTCCCCACCCAAAAAATATGTGTATCTTTTGGGGCAAAAATCTAGTTTTGGGGTTCCTTAAAAAATTTATTTATTTCAAATTTTTTATATTTTATAAACTGAATAAAAATAAAAGAATATTTTTGAACTATTTGAAATTAAATAGAAATGTCTCCGTTAATAATTTGATCTTAAAATATTCATATAATCAATAATTTAATTTAAAAATACACTTATTATTACTTAATGGCTCAAATGTCATTTTTCGAATAAGTATACATTATGGTACTATTTTTCTTAAACACATTATATTCCACTATCCTTAGCCGGAACAAGAAGTCTCATATTTGAAAAAACAATGAAAGCATTGTTCCTCTAAATAAGTCTTGTAATACATAATTTAAATTAATTGAGTTTCAATATAGATATTGAACACTAGATAAGAAATATAAAAAATTAAACTTAAAAAACTAACCAATCCCTCACCGAATTAAGTGGGTGTTTGGATTTTTTTTTTATATATATACACTTTTGATTTTTAAGCAATTTTTAAGTTTTGAAAATATTTAGTAACAAAAAAAAGTGCTTAAAAGTATAAAGCTTAAAAAAAAGTCAAAAGTCAAAAATAAAAAATCTCAACTTATAGCTTTAATTTTTAACTTATAAGCCACTTAAAAAAGATTCAATCCCTGCGAGTGTGCACACAAATGCACATATATATAATCAATACACATTCGAAAGAGGGAACATAGAGATGGCAACGGGACGGGACAGGCGGGTAAGGGGTAGGTTTAGAGCTATGAGGGGCGGGGCGGGGTAGATTTAAAGTTATGTGGAGAGGGGCGGGTGTCGGACGGGTTGAAGTAACTATTTTTAAAACTAGTGTAGGGCGGGGCGGATTGCGGGTTTAAAAAATCAAATAGGAATTCGAAGAAAATTAAATCTTTGTAATCAGTAAAAATTAAAGATATAAACTTTTTATATTAAACATTAACTTTAATTTTATTTTTTTTCTAAATTTTAAACTAGGCATGTCTGGTAAATTGTTAGTTCTTAAAATGTTAATTAGAAATTTTTAATTAACGATTAAGAAATAATTGTTAAAATCTCAACTAAAAATAGTTAATTAGTGAAAATTTTAAAAATATATATGAATTTTTATTTTTCATATTAAATTCAATTAAAAAATAAAAGAACTTAAAATTTAAACGGGACGAATCTATGCGAAATAGGACGGATTGAAAATTAAAAAAAAAATCATGTAATACAAGACGAGACAATTTAAAAAATTTATGAATTAAGCTTAACCTGTCCTGCACCCAACCCATTGTCATTCCTATGGAAAGAGATCAGAGGTCAATTTCAAAATGTTAGTGTTAATGTACATTTCAATATTAAAAATAAAAATATTTAAATGCATAACAATTAGTAGCTATAAAATAGAGAAAAAGGTACTGCCATTATTCTGTAACTCATTTAATCATAATGCTATTTATTAATTTTTAAATGACTATGTAAATACGAAGGTTGTTTTCTTCCTCGTGTTGCATGGTATGAAAATAAGTTACGTCTTAAAAATACATTTAAATTATTTAAATTTTTTTTATATTTTATATTTAAATTATTGTGAGTAAGAGTTTTATACTTAAATCATCAGACACTGATTTGAGAAACTCACCCCAATATTTGCATAGACTTTGTCATATTGTTTGATGGATCGAGTATCTATTATAGTATCTTTTAATTTGAAACATATTTAATTAAAGACTAATTAAAGAGCAAAGATCCAAAATCGTCCAATCACTAAAGGCCTAGGGCCTAGGTTATATTTATATTTGAATTTTTTTATAAAATATATTTATATATTAAATGTAACATGTTAATATATAAAATATATTTGTATACATGTAAAGTTATTCGGTTCGATTGAGAATTTTTTTATATTTTTATAAACTAAAAAGACCATCCCAATTGTTTGGAATAGTTATAGACTTTTAAATAAAAGTTCACAATTTTATTGAAAAAAATGATAAAAATCAGTTTGGTTGGTTTTTCATATTCTTTTGACACACCTACAAACATCCTTTTTATTTTAAAAAAAAATTACCACATGACATTACACATGAATAAAATATTTTATTTTGACAAAAAACTATTAGTATTAAAAATTAAAGATTAAAATATCACTATCTAAAAAATAAAATAATTATATATATATATATATATATAACTCTCAACTTTCATTTGCTTTTTGTTACATTTTGCTCATATCGTGTTAGATATATACACATATTTTTGGAGAAGTATTTTTTTTTCTACTGATTATAACTAAAATAATATATATTTTTTTAAATCCTGCAGTAAGTAGAAAATATTTTCTAAAAATATATGTATCTATTTAATACAAAAAAATTTGAGTGTGGAGGATTAGGTGCAATGCATAGAATTTTAAAAAAAATAATATCTAAGAAATTTTTTGGAAAGGGTGGGGTGGGGGAGGGGCGGGATGAAGTAAGTATTTTTAACAAAAAAATTCATAAAAGAAATTTAAAAAAAAAAAATTGGGATGGGGTGTTGGAGAGGAAGGGGGGGGAGGGGGGTTATAGTGGAAGGAGATAGTGGAGTGGGATAAGAAAAATATTTTAAATTTTATTTGAGATAGTAATACTTTAATCTTTAACTTTTAATTAATACTAATAATTTATTTTATTTTTATCAAGATGCACTATTTTCTCCCTATGAAGTGTCATGTGGCAAATTTTAAAAATATATATATATATATTAGTTTAGTACTAATAATAAGAGAATAACTTCAACAACTTTTGATCGTGTTGCTTGCTTGAGCAGCTTTCGGTTGTCCTGTCTGCTTCACTTGTTTGCTTCTTCTCCTTTATTATGTGGGGCCAATAAAAATATTTTATGGGTTTTTTAATTTAATCTTTTCAAAGCAGCTGCATATTGACGTGTTTACTTCAACTAGTTCATGGCATTTCTTTAGCTACTTCAATTATATTTTTACAATATTACCCCTACTAAATCATTTCTCCAACTGCTTCAATTATGATTTTACTTTATCATTATAATAATTTTTTTAAGCATATGAACGTCAAAATTAGGACAAAATAAATATAAAATCAAAAATTGAGTCTGACAAATAAAATTGAATAATTATTTCAATAATGCTTTGATGATTTTATTTGTGTTAAAAAGAAAATACTTTAAAAAAATATAACATTATAAATAAACCAAGAAGTTTATGTATATTAATAAATATATAAATTTTATATACTCTCAAAATTTTATATGTGCAACATAAATTAGAACAAAATAAATAACAAACAAAATGTTCTATAAGTCTCGAAAATTAACAACTTAATTTTTTTTTTTAAATATATAAAAAAAAAATTGTCAATGTCACATAAATTGAGACCAAAAAATAATTTATATTGGACCCGTGTTAGCACGGATTTTCGTAACTATATAGAGTATAAAAAAAAATATTTTTTAAACAAATGAGTAATAGTTTAGTTATGAAACTCATACTTTCAATAATTTAAATGTTAAATGAAAAAAATTTAATTCAGGTGTATTTTTGACACTTTACTCTATGAAAAAAATGTTGTAGTTTGTGGTGAAGGTGAGAGTTGAAAGTTGAGACAAAGAAAATTATTCAAAGTTTTCTACTTATATACCGTTGAAAGAGAGTAATTTTATATCAAAGGAAAGTGTTCTTCTGATGGAGTTTTGAATTTTTGAATTCTTCAACTAATCTAGAGTTCTTTTAAGTTGTACAATATTGTTGGGTTATTTTATATCGTGAAGGGGACAAATCAAGATTATATTGTGAAATTGATGTAGATTATATACATATATATATTTTATTTTTTTAAAATATTTTATTTTTAAGAATTATTTATTGAATAAATTGTATATTATATTTATCACCGTAACTTTTTTAACTAACATAATTTTTTTTTAAAATAACATAACTAGACAAACATATGATATGTATTTACATTATACACCTATAGTTTGAAAAAATTACAATTTATAGCTATAGTTAAGATTTTGTTGCTATAGTTAGGGTTTTGTTGCTATTTTCTCTTCCTCTCTCTCGCCTCTCTCCTCTCCTCTCTCTCTCTATAATTTCAAGCCAGATATACAATTACATATATATACCAGTTGCATATATACAATTATTTTGACAGATATACATAGTCAATTCGACATAAATATATATACAATTTGTCTCTCTCTGTCCTCTCTCGCTCACCTCTCTCTTTCCTCTCTCATTCTCGCTCGCCTCTCTCCTCCCTCTATCGATCTCACTCGCCTCTCTCCTCCCTCTCTCGATCTTGCTCGCCTCTCTCCTCCCTCTCTCGATCTCGCTTGTCAGATATACAAATGCATATGTATTTCGCTTGCCTCTCTTCTTCCCTTCAGGTCACATAACCAAGGTTATATCGTGTAATTATATAAAATATAGTTATTTGACCATATTAAATTTCAAGCATAGACTATTTATGAAAATTTCCTTAATTTTTATTGAGATGACCGGAATAAAAAAAGGTATATTTTTTTTGAGAAAAAACCAAAACAACAAGCAAATAATTTTTGACACCAAAAAGGGCAAAGGTAAAGGTCGATGTGCTTGTTATTTTGATTTTTTCTCAAAAAAATATACCTTTTTTATTCCGCATTCAAAATAATCTCACTAAGAGGAAGAATACTCCCATTGTTATAAAACTGAAAAACTGAATCTTAATTTTATACTGGAATAAATTTAAGGCGGAATAAAAGCAGAATGTTAAAT
>JBCEWC010000143.1:0-76922 GCA_038996855.1 Solanum aculeatissimum
GGGTCTGTTTAGCTTAAATTTAGGGATTGCATCTACTTTCCGTTTTAAATTCTAACTGAAATTGTATACAATGAATCAGTACTTATGAATCTAGTGTAATGCAATGTATCCCGATAAACTCATTTTTAAGGGATTTTTATAATTTTACAAACGGTGGGGATATATTGAAATTAGCTACCTACACTATGGGATTTGTAAAATTTAGCCTAATAAAAAAGATGGTAAATAAGGATGTGTATAAAGATATTTTTTTAAAACAAAAAATTAGAATTGAGTTGTACTCTCTAAAGTTGTTGCAATTAAAGATAGATATTAATGAATTTCACAAATTATTGTATGTGTTATTTATAAAGCTAAATATTATAGTGTTGATGTGATAGTTTGATGTAATGATCTCAAAGGTCATTTTTGACAAAATTATCATTTTTCCATTCTCGAAAGTTGTCTTGGATCATTTTTGGTTGAGTATAAAAGTTGGATTTTGAAAATCTTGTAAAAAATTGGGGTTTTGCTAAAGAATAAGTTTTTAAAGGCTTAAAGTTAGAAATTTCGAGTTTTGTGGTCATCTTGAGTTTTGAGTATCAAAATTCAATTTCGTCGATTCTCTCAGTTCAGAAATGTCGAATCTAGTATAAGAGAACTTGCAAAATTGGATTCAAAGTTTAAATGAAAATTTTGAATCCAAAGTTGCATTTTCAGTTCATTTTGGATCATAAGTTTGACTTTGGTCAACATTCAAAATTCGGGAGCTCGAATCAAAATGTTATCAGTTCCAGTGGTTCTGGGTGGTGAAACTAATGATAGAAATGACTTTGTTGTAATTTTTAGAGCTTCTGAGATCATTTTAAGTTTTTGAGTCCTAAATTAGTTTAAAAGATCTTTTTCGAGTTTGAATTTTAATGGTCCATTGAGTTCGAAATATCATTTCTTATAGAGTTTCATATTTGGTTTATGTTCATAGGGTTCCGAACGAATCCTGGGTGTCCTATTCGTGATTGTGCTATACTGAAAATTTCTGGTTTAATTGTTTCTTGTACACCTGGTGACAATACTTCACATTTGTGCTTTTTTGACCACATTCGTGGAGGTTAAAAAGTGTAGACCTCCGCATTCGTAGGGACCAATCACCCTGTCCTCTGCATTTGCGGGGTGATTGCTGCGTTCGCGGAGGGTTATTTCCCCTCAACTTCCGCGTTCATGGAGCATAAGTTTTTCCTGAACCAGTGAAATCTTTTAATGACAAATTTTAATACTTTTCACCATTTGTAATATTTTGAGCTCTGTTTTCAAGAGGTTCTTAAAGGTTTTTCAAGACAATTCAATTGGGTAACTATTTTCTAATATATTTCATTGATTTCCTTCTATTAAATCATGTTTTTAACTTATAATTTTGGGATTTTAATTAGAGAAATTGGAAATTTTTCCGACTTTGATTTTTAACTTTAAATTGGTGATTTCTCCCTTATTTTAACTTCATTTTCAAAATACGTTTCACCGTTGAACTCCTTATTACTTGGGGAAACGTTATCATATATTAATTTTAAATTTCGACGACTTTGTTTGACATGAAATTTTTGACCATTTTGTCTTTTTCATTTGAATTAATTTATTTTGGTATCATTAGATTGTATTATGTGATTGTGATGCTAAATTTGAATAGATTTTTGGTGATTCGAAGTACCATAAAAAGGGGAAGACTTTAGATTTCACTTGATTCGAGACTTTATCTAAGACAAGTGGACTTCTAACCTTTTGTTAAGTATGAAAGAACCTTTTATGCTCCTATGTGCATGCGATTGAGTACCTTGAGATAGAATTGTATTATCTTAGGCTTTGATCATGAGATTCAATTTGAGTAATTGCTCCTATAGTGATTTCTTGGCTTATGGGTTAATTGTGAATTCGTAATATATATGATCTTGTGAATTATTTAGTATAGATGTTGAGATGGATCTTGTATTGTGATACGATTGATATTGAGATTAATATGATATTGAGACATTGATGATATTAATACTTTGATAATATTGAAATCATTATGATGTTGACACTGTGATATCATTAAGATCATGCACATTCCATCCACTATTATCTGTGCATTTGATAATTGTGATAGCTACGACAGAGAGATGAGTAAGGTAGCATATGGGTTGGTGGCAGAGGTCTCTATCGGTCGATGTTAGCCGAGGTTTCTCCTGGTGGACCGAGGTAATATGCTGATTGATATTGGGTCCGAGGTCATTTCTGAACAAATGAGCATTGGCCAAGGTCATTGCCAACAATGTTCATGGATACATGATCTATGTGTGACCCTCATGAGTTCCGATCTGATGCAATCGGCGGATGTGTATCATAGAAAAGACATGCATCACGATTATTTGTCATTGCATCACATTATTTACATCTCATGACATCCACTCCATTTCATACCATATTTGTTTGACATTACAATTGTATTGCTTGTGAGACTGTATACTTACTGTATCATTTACTTAAGTAATGATTGGATATATATGTGTGTGTATTGAGATATTATGCCAGGTGATGAGCATATTTATATTATTGTGAATTGTTTATTATATTGTTCTAGGACTTTTCTGAGTGCAGGGTTGTAGTTCAGCGGTTTGTGGTTGAGAGTTAAAGAGTACTTGTGTTTTTCATTGCTTTACTTTAGGTTAGTTCCATTTTACTGAGTACCCCATTGTTTGGTGCTCACCCCCTTGCTATATTTTTGTAGGTTCTGAGTCTGGTCCTCCTTGCTAGCTTTCTTATTTGCAGGATCGATCTTTGGATCTTTTGAGAGATAGTTGCTTGTCCTTTTTGCAGACCTTCAGAGATTCTACCTTTATGTTTTTGTTCTATTTGAGGACTAGACATTGAGACATGTGTTTCATTTGAGTATTCTGTATTTAGAGGCTTGTACATGTGACACCAGTTCTGGGATGGTTGTAGTTTTGATTTCTTCTTCTTATCTATCCTATTAGACTGTTTATCTTCTGTTTTTATTATTATTGCTGAGTTGTTTAGGTTTGGGCTGACTCGCCTTGGTGGGTTAGGCGAGTGTCATCACACCCATATTTCAGATTGTGACAATTTAGTATCAGAGCTCCAGGTTCATAGGTCTCACATATGTATAAGCCCAATCTAGTAGAGTCTTAAGGATTGGTGCAGAGACATCTGTTACTTATCCTTGAGAGGCTATGAAGACTATTAGAAAACTCTCTTTTACTTCATTCTAATCAATTTGTGCGTGGGTTTTGTTTAAGTATTGAGTGTTCATTTGTCCTTTTCGTAGATGGCGAGGACTAGAGCTACTGTGGCTATAGGACGAGGGGAGGCAACCCTTGATGTTGCTGTTAAGACCCCAACTGGGGGTAGGGGTCGTGCCAGAGGATGAGCTAAAGGCTGGGGTTAAGGAGCCGCATCGGTGAGAGATTATGAGCAGGGTATCTCCCCAGAGTCAACCATGGATCCTAGACAGGAACAGGTTCCTCATAATTATGCTGCAGTACCACCACTTTAGGAAACACTTTTGAGAGTTTTAGGTGTGCTCAAGACTTTGGGACAGGTAGGTAGCCCAGCTGACACATTTGGTACTTCAAAGACTCGGGTTGAGGTTTAGCCGCTAGATCAGCAATAGGCCCCCGTGGCCCAGATTCATGTACAACAACCTCTAGCAACACTGATTATGGATATTCACCCAGTTGTTGCCTTCACTGATGAGGAGCAACAAAGATAGGAGGGATTCTAGAAGATGGACCCACCTCAATTTCAGGGTGGGAAGACTGAAGATGTAACGAGTTCTTGACTACTTGTAGAGAGCTACTTGATGTCGTGGGACTAGCAGAGACACATGGTGTGAGATATGTTACTTTTCTGCTCTATGGGCCAACCAGTGAGTGGTGGAGGACTTATACAAGATCCCTTCTAATTGGGTCTCCTCAAATAACTTGGGAGACATTTTCAGATACTTTCTATGATATGTTTGTTCCTTGGAGTTTTCTTGAGGAGAACCAATTGAGGTTCGAGGGTTTGAGATACAACACTATGACTATTTTTGAGTATGAGATTAGGTTCTGCCAGCTAGCTCAACATGCCACAACTATACTTTTGACCGAGGTAGAGAAAGTTTATTGATTTGTAAGAGGGGTTATTTTTCCTATCAAGCAATCAGTATTTTGGGTGTCTATATATAGAGCTTCTTTTCAGTCGGTGGTTAGTGTCGCCAAGGAGGAAGAGTTGATGCAGAGAGAGGAGTTTAGGGACCCCAATAGGGTCTGTACATCGGGACAGTACTCGAGTGCCTCATTAAGGGCCAGAGGTATGACTAGAGGAGGTGGTTCATTTCAACACCGTGGGGTTCATGTAGCCTTGCCAGTTTTAGAGGAAGGGTGGGGCCATCGTGATTCTTATAGCTCATGTCAGAGTTTATCTGGTTCCCAGCAGAGGTCTACAGGCTGGGGTGGCTATAATATCCCTCCTATTCTATCACAACAGTGGTCCACCCCTAGATCTTGCTTTAGGTGTGGATCTCCTGATCACATGATTAAATAGTGTTCTATGAAGATTCTTTGAGGGACCCATCATTCTTACTCCACAGTGCTAGTCAGCGATTCAACACTACCAGCTAGAGGTTCAGCCCCGCAGACTAGAAGCTGGAGTAGAGGTCACATTGATAGAGGTAGACGTACCGGTGGTGGAGGTACAAATGATATTTCTACCCATTCTAGTGGTAGAGGGACAACTTCTATGAGTGGGGGATGGGGAGGCCATTGTTATGCTTTCCCAGGTAGACTCGAGGTTGAGGCCTCCGATGGCGTGATCACATGTATTATTTTAGTTTGCTATCGCCCTGCATCTGTGTTATTTGATCTTGGCTCTACTTATTCATATGTGTCTGCTTGTTTCTCCTTGGGATTTGAGTTTTCTTATGATTCCATGTCTGTGCTTGTTCATGTTTTAACCCTAGTAAGTGAGCTCTTAGTAGTGGATCGGGTGTACCAATCCTGTCTTATATGATTATATTGGATATGGTAGATTTTGATGTTATTCTAGGTATGGATTGACTATCTCCTTATCGTGTTATTCTTAAATATTATACCAAGACTGTTACCTTAGCCATGCCCAGTAGACCAAGGATTGAGTGGATGGGTTCAAAAGGTTCCTATCCTAGTAAATGATATCTTATATAAGGGCCCAAAAGTTGATTGACCAAAGGTATTTGGGTTACTTGGCTTTTATTCGTGATATTGCTACCGAGTCACCTTCTATGGAGTCTATTATGGTGGTTTGTGAGTTTCTGGATGTGTTTCCTACTGATCTACCGGGAGTCCCTCTGAATCAAGACATTAATTTTTCTATTGATCTTGAGTCGGGCACTAAGCCCATTTCTATCACTCACTATCGGATGGCTTCAGTTGAGTTGAAGGAACTAAAAGAGCAGGTCCAAGATCTGTTAAGCAATGACTTTATTATCCTTAGTATTTCACCTTGGGGTGCCCCGATCTTATTTGTAAAGAAGAAGGATGAATCCATGAAAATGTGTATTGATTATAGATAGTTGAACAACGTGACTATCAAGAACAAGTACCTGCTTCCTTTCATAGATGATTTATTTGATCAACTTTAGGGAGATGCACTATTTTCTAAGATTGACTTGAGGTTTGGATATCATCAACTTCAAATTTGGCCATCAAATATTCCCAAGATGACCTTTTGAACCAAGTATGATCACTATGAGTTTCTTGTTATGTCCTTTGGTTTGACTAACACCCCTGTAATATTTAGGGAGTTGATGAATGAGGTGTTCCGACCGTATTTGGATTTATTCATGATTGTGTTCATCGATGACATCTTGGTCTATTCTAAGACTGAGGAGGACCATGTGAGTCATTTGAGGATTGTTCTCTAGAGGCTTAGGGAGGAGAAACTTTATGCTAAATTTTCCAAGTGTAAGTTTTGGTTGAGTTCAGTGGCATTCTTAGGGCACGTGGTATCCAAGGAGGGTATTTAAGTTGACCCAGCGAAGATTGAGGCTGCTTGAGATTGGACTAGGCCTACCTCAGCCACAGAGATTCATAGTTTTGTAGGCTTGGTTGGTTATTATCGTTGTTTTATTTAGGGTTTCTCCGCTATTGCATCTTCACTCACTAGACTCACTCAGAAGAATGTGGTATTTTATTGGTTTGATGAGTATGAAGAGAGCTTCCAAAAGCTCAAGTTGTTGACTATAACTCCTATTCTTCCATTGTCGAAGGGGTGTGTAGATTTTACTATTTATTTTGATGCTTCGAGAGTAGGGTTAGGTGGTGAGTTGATGCAGAAAGGGAAAGCCATTTCTCATGTTTCTAGATAGTTGAAGATCCATGATAAGAACTACTCCACTCATGATTTGGAGTTGGATGCAGTTGTGTTTGTGTTGAAGTTATGACGTCACTATCTATATAGTGTCCATTGTAAGATCTTTACTGATCATAGCAGGCTACATTATATCTTCAGTCAATGAAATCTAAATCTGAGGCAGAGAAGGTGGATTGAACTTCTAAAAGGCTATGACTTGACTATTCTCTATCATCTTGGGAAGATCAATGTGGTGGTCGATGTATTGAGTAAGAAAGAAGCCAACATGGGTAGTCTAGCAGCTATTCGCGTTGAGGAGCGACCTTTGGTTAGGGATGTTTAGAGATTAGCTAATGGGTTGGTAAGATTATAGATTGTAGAGTAGAGTGGAGTGCTTGCTTCCATTGAGGTTCACTCATCTTTGATGGATCAGATTCATGAGAGACAATTTGAGGATGAGAAGTTATGTATTATTCGAGATAAAGTGGCTAGAGGCGAAGCTAGGGAAACAATGCTTGATTTTGATGGTGTTTTGAGGATTGAGAGTTCTATCTGTGTGCCTAAGGTGGGCGACTTGATGAGATTGATACTTGAGGAGGCTCATTGTGCTAGATATTCTATTCATCCTCGGGAAGCGAAGATGTACCATAATTTGAGTTAGCATTATTGGCGGTCCGATATGAAGAGAGATATATCAGAGTTTATAACTAAGTGCTTGACATGTCAGCAGATCAAGTGTGAGCACTTGAGGCCAGGTGGAGAGCTTTCAGAGGATGCCCATTCTCAAGTGGAAGTGGGAACACATCTCCATGGACTTTGTTGTTGGCTTACCTCCTACAGTTGGGGTTTTTGATTCTATTTGGATAGTAGTGGATCGATTGACCGACTCCACCCACTTCATTCCGATCAAAGTGAATTGGCCCAACTTTATGTTAGTCAGATAGTAAGACTTCACAGAGTGTCGGTGTCTATTTTATCAGACCATGGGTCATTGTTTACTTCATATTTTTGGAGGGATTTACAACATGGATTGGGTACCTGATTGGATATGAGTATAACTTTTCTCCCCAGACCGATGGCCGGTCCGAGAGGACTACTCAGGTGCTAGAGGATATGCTTTGGGCCTGTGTTATTGATTTTGGAGCTAGATGGGATCAACACTTAGCCTTGGTAAAGTTTGCGTACAAAAACAATTATCACTCCAACATTCAAATGGCTCATTTTGAGGCCTTGTATGGACGGCGATGTAGATCGCCCATCAGATGGTTTGACACAGTAGCGGTGGTAAGCATGGGTGTTGATATATTGAGAGATAACGTAAAGTAGGTGCGGTTGATTCAGAGTAGGTTGGTGACAACACAGAGTCATCAGAAGAGCTATGCTAATAGACGAGTTCGACCTTTGGAGTTCATGGTTGGTGATATGGTTTGGTTGAAGGACTCACCTTTGAATGGTGTTATGAGATTCGGGAAGAAAGGCAAGCTCAGTCCGAGGTTCATTGGCCCTTTTGAGATTCTTGATAGAGTGGGAGAGGTGGCTTATAGACTTTCCTTGCCACCTAACCTGTCTTCATTCCATTGTGTGTTCCATGTTTCGATGTTGTGGCGTTATATTTCAGACGAGTCTCATGTGATTTCTATGGATTTGGTTGAGTTGAGCTCAAATTTGACTTATGAGGAGCAACTAATGGCCATTTTGGACAGAAAGGTAAGGAAGTTGAGGACTAAGGATATCGCTTTAGTAAAAGTCCAGTGGAGTCATAGCCCGAGAGTGAGGCTACTTGGGAGATAGAGTCAAATATGCATGCCCGATATCCTCAGTAATTTGAGCCTTTAGGTATGTCCCTTATCTCATGTTCGAAGACGAACATAGATTTTAGTAGTGGATGATCTAATGACCTCGAAGGTCATTTTTAAAATTCTTGACAAAATTATCATTTTTTCCTTCTCGAAAGTTACCTTGAATATTTTTGGTTGAGTATAAAAGTTAAATTTTGAAAATCTGGTAAAAAAGTTGGGGTTTTGCTAAAGAATGAGTTTTTAAAGGTTTAAAGTTAGAAATTTCAAGTTTTGTGGTTATTTTGAGTTTCAAGTGTCAAAATTTGATTTCGTTAATTCCCTCAGTTCTAGAATGCCAAATCTGGTTTAAGAGAACTTTCAGAACTGAATTTGGAGTAAAAATGAATATTTTGAACCCAAAGTTACAATTTTAGTTCGTTTTGAATCATAGGTTTGACTTTGGTCAACGTTCGGAGTTCGGGAGCTCGAATTGATATTCTGTCATTTTCAGTGGTTCCGGGTGATGAAACTAACGCCAGGAATGGCTTTGTTGTAATTTTAGAGCTTCTAATATTATTTTGCATTTTTGAATCCTAAACTAGTTTAAACGATCTTTCTCGAGTTTTGGGCCAAGGAGGTTCGAAATTCGAATACTGACGATTCTATTGAGCCCAGAATGTCATTTCTAATAGGGTTTCATGTTTGATTTGTGTTCATGGGGTTCCGAACGAATCTCGAGTGTCCTATTTGTGATTGTCCTATGTTGGAAATTTCTAGTTTATTTATTTCTGGTGCACCTGGTGACAATACCCTGCGTTCACGCCTCTTTGATCGCGTTTATGGAGGTCAAAAAGTGTAGACCTCCGCATTCATGAAAAATGGTCCAAATTTGTGGAGACCAATTACCCTGACCTTTACGTTTGTAGGATGACTACCGCGTTCCTGGAGGGTTATTTCCCCTCAGCTTCTGCGTTCACAGATATGGCTTCGTGTTCATGGAGCATAAGTTTTTCCTGAACCAATGAACTCTTTTAATGATGGGTTTTAATATTTTTTCACCATTTTTAATATTCCAAGCTCTGTTTTCAAGAGGTTCTTCAATGTTTTTCAAGGCAATTCAATTGAGTAACTATTTTCTAACATATTTCATTGATTTCCATCGATTAAATCTTGTTTTTAACTTATAATTTTGGGATTTTAATTAGAGAAATTGAGAATTTTTTGGAGTTTGATCTCTAACCTTAAATTGATGATTTGTCCCTCATTTTAACTCTGTTTTCGAAATAATTTTCACTGTTGAACTCCTTATTACTTGGGCAACGTTGTCATGTATTAATTTTAAGATTCTATCTACTTTTTCTGGCATGAGATTTTCTTACCATTTTTCCCTTTTCATTTGAGTTTATTGATTTTAGTGTCATTAGATTCGTTATGTGATTGTGATGCTATACTTAAATAGATTCTGATAATTCGGAGTATCGTTAAAAGGGAAAGGCTTTGGATTTGACGTGATTTGAGACGTTATCTAAGGAAAGTGGACTTCTAACCGTTTGTTTAGTATGATTGAACCTTGTATGCTCCTATGTGTAAGCAGTTTAGTACCTTGGGGTAGGCTTTGATCATGAGACTCGGTTTGACTAATTGTTCCTATAGTGATTTCTTGGCTTTTGAGTTAATTGTGAATTCGTAATATATATGATCTTGTGAATTATTAAGTACTGATGTTGAGATGGATCTTATATTTTGATAAAATTGATATTGGGATTGATATGATATTGAGACATTGACACTTTTATAATATTGAAATCGTTATGATGTTGACACTGTAATATCATTGAGATCATGCACATTGCATCCATGATTAATTATGCATTTAATACTTGTGATGACTACGACTGAGAGATGAGTAAGGTAACATATGAGTTGGTGGTCGAGGTCTCTACCAGTCGATGTTAGCCGAGGTTTCTATCGGTGAGCCAAGGTAATATATCATCTGATATTGGGTCCGAGGTCATTTTTGGATGGGTGAGCATTGGTTGAGGTCATTGCCGACAATGTTCACGGATACATGGTCCATGCATGGACCCCATGGGTTCCGATCTGATGTAATTAATGGATGTGTATTGTAGGGCAAACATGCATCACAATTATTTTGCATTGCATCACATTATTTACATCTCATTTCATCCACTTCATGTCATGCCAATCTATTTGACATTACAATTGTGTTGCTTAAGAGATTGTATACGTACTGTATCATTGACTTGAGTAATGATTGGATATATATGTGTATTGAAATATTATGTCAGGTGCTGAGTAAATCTATATTATTGTGAAGTGTATATTATATTGTGCTGGGATTGTTCTAAGTGCAGGGTTGTAGTTCAGCGGTTTGTGGTTGGGAGTTAAGGAGTACTTGTCTTCTTCGTTGCTTTACTTTAGTTTAGTTCCATTTCGCTGAGTTCCCCATTGTTTGGTACTCACCCCTTGCTACATTTTTATAGGTTGTGATCCCGGTCCTCCTTACTAGCTTTTTGATTTGCAGGATCGAGCTTTGGATCTTTCAAGAGGTAGCTAGTTGTCCCTTCGACAGATCTTTGGAGATTCTACCTTTATGTTTTTGTTCTATTTGAGGACTAGATACTGAGACATGTATTTCATTTGAGTATTCTGTATTTAGAGGCTTGTACATGTGACACCAATTCTGGGATGATTGTAGTTTTGATTTCTTATGCTTATCTATCCTATTAGACTGCTTATCTTCCGCTTTTATTATTATTGCTGAGTTGTTTAGGTTTGGGCTGACTCACCTTAGTGGGTTAGGTGAGTGTCATCACACCCAAATTTCAGGTTGTGACATCTAACCACTGAATTTCAAGAATGTTTATATCAATTACATGATTAATGATATTCCAACATTAGTTTCAACATTATTAATCAATTTTTCAATAAATCGTTCACCATTCTCAATCAAAACTCCTCATCCATGACTCAACAATATCATCCAACGTTGTTCAATATTTGGTTTAATATCATATCAAGGTTGTTCAATAATCAGATCAATACCAATTTAAGGTTATTTCACAATCAAGTCAATATCATCATTTAATAATTCTTCAACAACAGGGACAACAATATCAATCAAACCTTTCAATACTCAAATCAATATCATTTATCAATGTTTCTTAATAACTAATTAACATTTATAATCATGTATTTCATAACAAATTAATTATTGTCACCCACATTCATATAGTCATTTTATTACCCCATTTTAATTTTATCAGTCCATTTCACGAATAATTAATCCTCAAACAAGTTTCAATAATCATAACAAGATTTAGAAATTCATTAGTCTTGATAAAATCAAGACACCCAGTTGGCTTCATCGACCGAATGAGTGAAATACTGTAAATATAAAAGACTTAAATATAGAGAACTACAGTAAGACTAGATAATCAGAACACAGATAAAGGAGTGAACATGTCTTGAGAATCACCGAACCCCAACTGAAAAATCCAAGTGATGCACAATGATACCGACTGACGAAATCCAAGTAGGCCTATATCACAAATGTCACCAGACTGAGGTGTAGTGTTATATGTGTGTGTAAGACCCTAATATTTATGTATGTATGTCAACTGGGCCCGATAAGTCTTGAAGGTACACTCCTGAACAACCTAACTGAAAAAATTGCAACAAAACCCAACTCTTAGTATCATATGGTCAAGGTGTAGGGTTGTATGTGGGTGTAAGGCCTTATGCCCCCTAAGTCCCCATAAGCCCAGAGGAACACCCACATACAATCAGGGTGTGTATATGTATGTAGATCCATGAGTAATCAAATGGGTCCCTGACCCAAGAGTAGTTAATAGGGTCTCAGACCTAAGAACAATCGATAAGGACCCAAACCCAAGAATAAGCGACAGAGTCCCAGACCCAAAAGTAATCGATAGGGTACCAAATCCAAAGTATTAATAGGGTCCTAAACCCAAAAGTAATCGACAGGGTCTTGGGGCCAAAGGAATCGACAGGGTCCTAGACCCAAAAGTAATTGACAGTGTTCCAGACCCAAAGTATCAACATGGTCCCAAACCCAAAAATAATCGATAGGTGCTTGAATCATGAATCAACATCCGTGACTCGACCTCCCGGATATGGCTACCAAGACACAAACTACGGAGAGTTTCACCAGGTATTAGACTCTCGAACATGGCCACCAGAGCTTGGAGCACGAGGAGCGTCATTCAGGACTCGAAGCCTAGGAATAGTCATCCCTCACTAGTCTATCCAAAAATCCAGTAATATTGTATCTCAAGGCAAGAGTCACAATGACTAACAAAGCATATTATCAGCTCTCTTAGCCTATAGCAAGTAATCCTAGTGTCAGGTAAGGATAACAAGTAAACAATGGCTAACAGTTGTATACAAAAGTATATATATCACAGACCAAAGTAGAGTCATGCCCAACCAAGGTCAAGTATACCACAACCCAATTAACCACAAGTACTCAGAGTAAACATGGACAGTTATAGGTATATCATAAGTATCAAGAACAACCGAGCCCAACAGAGTCATATCTATACCAAAATTAGTCCACAGTACAACATATAATAAAAAATAGCCTCACAACTAACATATCTCAGTAGTATCAGGCTACACCTTCATACAGATAAAAGTTAAGCTAGAATACATACCTATTATAGGGCATTAGTCCCTATCCAGCCTTTACTAAGTTTTTTATAGTTCAACGATGTCAACACTTAGCTAATATCATAGTGGCAGCTACTACAATCATATACTGTACATACGAAACCCAACCTGCCCTGCATAACATATACTCAATAACCCAGCCTATAAATAAAACACTTTCAAACATTCCAGTACAATCATGCATACATTTTAGCTTAGACTAAGGTTTATAGAAGCCTAGTTTACCTGGAAGGCGGTTCCTCGTGCTCCTAGTTAATTTGATAGATCTTTCTCCTTCTTAATCGCCTCCATATGCTACTTAGTTATGAAAACATGAACCAAAAGATTAACACGGTTGATTTGACTATAAAATCTCAAAAACTGAGTGAAACTATATCAATTGGAAAATAGGGCCCACATCCAAAATCCCAAAAAAGCCCCCATAAAATGATCTCCATGTCACCCTGAGTCTATAGCCAGAAATTGAGCCTAAAATAGATCACAGAAGGCCGAGAACCGCTAAAAAATGAGGTTACATTTCTTATTGCAAAATATTCCTTAGAAAACTTTCTCGGTTAGATTTTACAAAAATACAACCAAATTATCAGAATCCAAACATACCACAGCGTTTCTCCAGAAAGTAGAACAACTTATACCCAAATTTTACTTAATTCCGTTGAGAATCGATCAAGAAATTGTAATGTAAAGTTTTCACACATTTTATACATAACTGGTGAAAAATAGAAAGTTTACCTCGAAATAGGTGCCAAAACTGGAATCTGACACCTCCACGATGTTCCTCGCAAAAATCTGTATAATGTAATCTTTTGAATCACTAAAAACAGAGTTGCAGATCAAAATCTATAAGGGAACAAAGTTTTCCCTTTTTTTTGGCTTGTGACCATGCTTTTAAAGGCATGACCACCACCTCACAAGGGCCTCCACGAATGCTGGTTGCCTGCCATGAACGCAGGTAAGACGCCGCAAACGTGCACCTTTGACGTGCTGAGCTTGCACGAACACACCATGCCCTCCATGAATACAGAGGGTCGGCTTCCTATTCTTTGCACCAGTAATGTCCAAAACTTGTCCAAGGCATTCTTGGCTCATCCAATATCCGTTCTAGTTCCAACGGTGTGGTTGGTATTTTTAACGGAGCATCTTATGAAAAAATAAAGGTTTCACTTTTTTTTAGCTAATTTCAGCTAAAAGAACTGAGGGGGTCAACACGTTCCTGAAAGCCCCCGCCATCTGATGAAATATCATTTTAGGTTGTATTCGACGTTTCGAAGCTGACCATGCTATCAGATTCCCATTTTAAGAATGTTTTGCTAGTTTTTTTTATAGAAAATAACTTTTAGCTTTAGATTGAACTAATTTTACAATTTCTGACTCAAACTAACATCGGGACCCTCAAACCTCGGACCAACCACACTCCTAGCCTAATTCAATAATTCTGAAACTGTTGGAACCATTAGAAACCCATTTCGAGGCCATTTGCTAGGACTTTACTAGAAAACTCATTTTTGCAGTCATAACTTCTCGCTAACTTAAAAATACACATAAATCACGACCAGTTCAACCAATAACCATCCCAATAGTTCCAACAAATCACAAATGGCCCGAAGTTGTCATACATATGCTCAAATAACCAGAATAACCATGGAAACACAGGAATGACTTAGAGGTTCATCACAACATCCCCCACTAATAGGACTTTCATCTGTGAAAATAAAATAAAGGCATACCTGATGGCTCAAATAGGCTAGGGTACTGCTCCCATATCTATGCCTCTAATTCCCAAGTAGCCACCTCGATCGGACGGTGACGCCACTGAACCTTAACCATCGGTATGACCTTGGAGCGCAACTTTCTGGTGTCCTTGGCTAGAATGGCCACCGGCTCCTCAACAAATATCAGACGGTCATCTAACTGAACTGAATCATATTTGAGCATATGCGACGCATCTAGAATATATCGATGCAACATCAATACGTGTAAAACAGGGTGTATAACAAAATAAGCTAGAGGTACAACTAACTCATATACAACTGACCCAACCTACCTTAGAATCTTAAAAGGACCAATATACCAGAGGCTAATCTTACCCCATCTCCCAAAATGTATGACCCCTTTCAGAGATGAAACCCTCAAGAGCACTCTGCCTCCAACCTCAAATAAGGAATCGACATCTACGATCAACATAGCTCTGGTGCCAACTCTGAGCTGTCTGTAGTTTATCCTAGATAACTCGGACACTGCTTAAGGCATTCTATAATAAATTTATGTTGTATGGACCTAGATCTGTACACTCAAACCACCCAACCAGAGTACAAAATTGTCGACCTTGTACTGCCTCAAACTGGGCCATTAGAGTACTAGAGTGATAGCTATTATTATAAACAAACTCAACTAGCCATAGAAACTGGTCCCATTGGCCCCCATACTCTAACACATAATCCTGCAACATATCCTCCAAAACCTATACAGTGCACTCAGATTGACCATCAATCTGAGGATGAAATATTGTGCTCGATTCAACCCAGGTGCCCAACTATCACCGAAAATCCCTAAAAAAATTGGAGGTAAATTATAACCCTCGATTAGATATAATAGATACTGGCATTCTATGCAACCGAACTATCTCCTGGATACAAACATGAGCTAATCGCTCAACACTGAAGATAGATCAAACAGGGAAGAAATATGCGAACTTAGTCAACCGATCAACTATAACCTAGATATTGTCATAACCCTTGGAAGAACGAGGGAGCCCTACCACAAAGTCTATAGTCACACGTTTCCACTTCCACTCGAGAATGGGTAATCATTGAAGTATCCCACCAGGTCTCAAGTCCTCAGCCTTTACCTGTTGGCAGCTAAAGCAAAGTATCACATACTCAGCAATATTTTTTTTCATTCCATCCCACCAGTAATGTTGTCTCAGATCTCAGTATATCTTCGTCGTATCTGGATGGATAGAATATCAGGAGTCATATACCTCATGCAGAATCAACTGTATCAAATTCCCCACTCTAGGAACACACAACCGACTATCAAATCTGAGGACTCCATTGGAATCAATTATAGCCTTAACACCAACCCCCTGTAAAGCTCTATTTGTGAGAACCACTAATGACTCATCCTCAAACTATTGAGCCTGTATCTAATCAATGAAGATTGAACCCCAATAAAGGCCAACACTTATCTAGAATCTAAAACATCTAGTCGGACTAACCTGTTAGCCAAGGACTAGATGTCCAAAGCTAAGGGCCGCTCCTTTATAGTCAAATGTGCTAGGCTGCCTATACTCATTGCCTTTTGACTCAAGGCATCCGCTACCACATTTGCCTTGCCCGGATGATATAAAATGGAAAATGCATAGTCTACTAACAACTCAATCCACTACCTCTATCGGGAATTCTAATCCCACTGAGTCATGATATATTGTAGGCTCTTGTGGTCTGTATAGATATCATAATGAATGTCTATAGATAGTGCCTTTAGACATTGAGCGTAAACACCACTACCGCCAACTCTAAGTCGTGCATAGGGTAGTTACGCTCATGGGCTCATAACTAAAGAGAAGCATAATCAATAACCCGACCTTGTTGTATCAATACGTAGCCTAACCCAATATAGAAGGTATCACAATATACAACAAAGCTCTCCCCCTAAATAGGAAGGGTCAGGACAGGGGAAGTAGTCAATAGCTCCTTCAGCCTAAAAAAACTAGCCTCATACTCATTGGACCACATAATGGCACCCCTTGATGAGTCAGTCGAATCAACGAAGTAGCAATAGTGTAGAAACCCTCAACAAACCACTTGTAATACATTGATAACCCAACACAACTCTGAATCTCTAAAACTAAAGTAGGCCTAGGACAACCACGAATCAACTAAATCCACCAAAATACCCTCTTTGGACACCACGTGCCCCACAAAAATCACAGACTTAAGCCAAAGCTCACATTTAGAAAATTTAGTGTATAACCTGTGATATCTAAGTACTTTCAACATAATCCAAAGGTGCTAGGCATGCTTCTCTTGACTTTGCCAATACACTAGGATATAATCAAATAAAACCACAACAAAGGAGTCTAGATATGACCAGAATACATGAGTCATTAAGTCCATAAACATCGCAGGGGCATTAGTCAGCCCAAAGGGAAAAACTAGAAACTCATAATGCTTATAATAGGCCCAAAAGGTAGTCTTCTAAATATCCTCTATCCAGATCCGCAACTGGTGATACCCCGATCTCAAGTCAATCTTAGAGAATACCGTTACCCCTTGTAACTGGTTAAACAAATCATCGATGCGCGATAGGGGATAACAGTTCTTTATTATCACCCTATATAGCTACCGATAATCAATACAGATCTGGAGTGTCCTATCTTTCTTTATCATAAATAGAATATGGGCTCCCAAGGGAGAACCACTCTGCTATATAAAACCCAGGTCTAATAAACCATGAAGCTATGTACTGAGCTCCTTAAGCTTGCAGGATCCATCAGGTGCGATAAAATAGATATGGGCTTAGTGCCCAGCTCTATCGCGAAATCGACACCTTTCTCTGATGGCAACCTCGGCAGATCTACAAGAAACACACCAGGAAATTCACAAACCACAGACACTAACTCCATAGTAGGAGCCTCAGTAGTCATATTATAAACATGGGCTAAATAAGAAAAACACCCTATAGATATCAACCTCTAAGCCTAAATGTACAATATAATATCGGTCGGTACCGGACTCACAGAATCTTACCATATAACTAGGGATATCCCTAGTATCACCACTGTAACAGTCTTGGCATAGAAATCCAATACAACATGATGTGGAGCCAACCAATCCATACCTAGAATAATATCAAAATCTAACGTATCAAGTAGTATCAAGTTAGCCCAAGTATCAAACCCCTAAAGAGTAACCATACAAGCTCTGCATACTCGATCTACCACAAGTGAATCCCCCACTAGGGTCGATGCACAGACCCAAGATGAAAAAGGCTCGAGAGTCACACTCTAACGGGAAGCATAGTACATTGATACATATGAGAAAGTGGAACCTGGGTCAAACAATGCTGAAGTTGGCTGCTGACATATAATAATCAAACTTGCAATAGCCTCATCAGAAGCCTCAACCTCTGCCCATGTTGGAGTGTCATAAAAGTGGCCTTGATGACCCACACCTCAAGCATCACCTCAACCCCTGGCTATACCACCTCTGGAGGGGCCTTTGAAATCCTGCTAGAAGCTCTATTGGTCCTCACGGTCCCTAAATTGGTCGTCTCTACAACCTCAATCCTGGACCCTAAATCTATCACCTAGTAAAGGAGCTGATCTAGTGGCCTGTAGGGCTGCAAGTGCTGCTTTGTGCTCTGGACAATCTTTGACCCAATTATCTGGTGCCCCGCACCTAAAACAACCTGAAGTAGCCCTATCTCTATGTTCACGATCATACTATCCCAATCCAGAAGCCCTAGAAGTTTGACCACCCATGAAAGATGATCCAATAGGCCCTGATAAAATGGTGTTACTCTCCTTATATTTATGCCCGACAAGATAAAAAGAACCACCCCACTAGACGTAGCCGATCGCTGACAGCTACCCTAGGAATCCTGTAATGATGCCTGGAACATGCGACTAGTCTGACCCTATTGGACCCTCCTTAAGGGCCTATCACTCGACTCCCTAAAACCTGACCAAGATCTACTAAACTCTCCCTTGTGCCTAGTACGCTTATCGGTATCCCTTTGGGCCTCACGACTAAACTACTCCAGAGAACGAGCATGATCAATAATATCAAGATAAGACCTATCTTAGGTCACCAATGCATGCGTACCCATCCTCAATTGTGGTCTCAATCCCCGTAAAAAATAACAAATTTACTCCTCTTCGGTAGGTAAAATAGCTATAGCATACCAAGAGAGCTCTTAGAATCTAGCCTCGTATTGTGACATTATCATCTGCCCCTGCTTCAATTCGAAAAATTGATCCCGGCGTTTGTCCCTAAAACTTTGGGGAATAAACCTAGTCATAAAGGCCTCTATAAAATCTTCCTAAGTCATCAGCGCAATATTTGCTGGTCTGGTGTCTCTATAAATTTTCCATAAATATTTTGCTATCTAATCTAGCTGATAAGCAGTGAACTCCACACCCTGAGACTCCAACAGTATGAAAGCCTATAACCTCTCTATATATACTGTAAGAAACTCCTGCACATCCTTTCCAGTAGCTCCTAAAAACCTCGGCGGAGTCAACCTCAAAAAATACCTAAGTAACTGCTAGTCTTGGAATGATACGACTCCCTCTGGCTGTTCCGGAACCTCTGGAGTGGTAGGATCTGTTGGTGATATAACTAGAGGAGATGGGGCTGGCGCAACACCCTACTATAAGGCTCCAAGATTCTCCATTATCTGTCCAATAATGCCTACACCTCAGGTGTGACAACAAAGGTGGCTGAGGCAATTGGTGCCTGTGGCTGTAGGGGAGCTGGGGTATCCGGTCTTTGCTCCACAGGCTCAGGGGGTTGCTCTCTATTCGAGACTGATGGTGAAACCCGTATACCAGATCATAGAACATTCCAGTGAGCCAACCTTACGTGTACTCCATTCCACGAGCCAACTTTATGGCACGTAGCAACAACTATGGGCCGTAATGGGGGTCATGGACCCTAGGTAAGTTTTCTGCTTTTATTGACCAAGTATGAAAGGCTCTATGAAACTTGTTTGTGTGTCATATTTTATTATATCGCTTGTGAGTAGGGTCGTAGAACCCAGTCCCTAAACTAGGGTTTTTGACCTCCTACGAAACTAGGATTTACAAGCTGTATAATACTATACGACCCATAATCGGGTTTTCGTAGAGCCGGGCTTAGGTTTTTAAAATTGATCTGATCAAGGTATATATTTGGGGTCAAATAAATTTTGACTCCATACTCTAAAAGATTTCCAAGAATACCCCGACCCCTCATCACTCCTAATCGGTTCGACCCCCATTCCGACCACCACTACACTTTTTTGGTGACCACACCAACTAGGGTTTCGACCCCTTCTTCAACTCCTCCTTCAGTTTCTATCGATTTGGTATGATTTTGGTAAGTTCTTGGCTTCACATCCTTGAACTATTGAAATTCATGATAAAATTGGTTGCAAAATTTATGGGTATGGTGTTCGTGATGTGATTGAGTGTTTTCTTGGCTTGAATTTTGTGTCTAAAATTGAAATTGCATTGTTTTCCCATGATTAGAGTAAAATTAATACCCAACAAATGTGTGGGTGGTCGTGTTGTGTTTGTATGTCGTCACATGTCCTTGGAACTAAATAAATTTGATTGAAGTAGTTGACATGTGATTGCACGTACATATTTTCATTGATAAAATCACCTAAATAGTATTGGACCATAAATTTAGCATAACAAATGATGTTCGATAGGGTTAGTAAATTGCATGTAGGGGTTGGGTATTTGTACGAAATTATGAGTGGGGTTCATGAGTTCCTACTTCGATATTGATAAAGTGGAAAAAGGTTATTTTAGGACCCTTTTGATGAGCTCAGAAAGTTTTGGTTCTGAAAAAATCACTTTATCAAGGTTTTATACGGCCCGTGGATTAATCCACGAGCCATAGGTGCCTCTCGTAGAAAATTCTAGTAACTTAAAATATCTGGGTTATTATCAGACAAGACCTTCTACGAGTCATAAATTGTTCTACAACTTGTAGATAGGTCTCGCAAGGGCCTGATTTCCTAAGATCAGATCTGCATTCTCATCTATGACTCGTTAAATGTTCTATGAGTCGTACCTAGCATCATAGATGTCATTCCAGTAACTTAAATTTCTGTGCACTATTTCTACGAGGGACTTTCTATGGCTTGTAGTATGCACTACGACCCGTAGATAGACCCTCGTAGACCCCTGTATGCCCAGTATAATTATGATTTTTTTTCTCGACTCGTGGAACTGATTGTGTTTTCTAAATATGTGCTTTTTAGGTACTATGGCCCCAAAGCCGAGACGTGATGAGATTAGAGCCATGCGGGAGCGTTTGTGTGAAGAGCCCACAAACTCTGAGGCCGCTCCTGAGACTAGTGGCTCAGTAGAGGAGCTTGACATCCAAATAGATTCAAATGTTGAGCCACGATAGACATGGGCCACCACCAGACAGGCCCTAACTTAAGCGATTGTGGTCCGTCCTCCCTAGTCTAACGAGGGAGGTGGTAGGGCCAGTAGTTCTATACAGATGACCTCTTTTGAATCTGAGGAGGGGTTTGCGTCGACTTCAGCCCCTCAGAACCATCCTTACCTCCAGATGCTAGATCTAGCCGGTAGTATGTCAAAGGCATGCATGCTATCTTCCGAGAGGACCTGCAGGTGAACGAGCGTGGTCGGCCAACTCATTCCATCTTTTCAGGAGCCCCGGGTTATCACCGTAGGATTAAAGAGTTTCTTAGGCCTGCAAGAAACCATCACCAGATAGAGGCTCTAGTAGTTTGCAGAGCCATCAGGAAAGTACTCCTCGGTCATAGTTCGTGAGTTCTTTGCCTCTTACGCTTCCACAGTCTTTAGCTCTCTTCCCAAGGGGAAGAAACCCCTCACCCAGCGACGACCGACACATGTTATGGTGAAGGGTCGACAAGTGGATGTTTCAGAGACTACCATCCGTCGTATGCTATTTGGACCCTAGTTCCCAACCCCTAGATCTACAATAGAGTTTGACCTAAGAGTGAGGCAAACTCGTGAGACAACCACTATGAGAGACCCAGTCTACCAAGCTAGTTTGATAAGATGGGTAGCCGCCTAGATTACATATCAGGGACCGGACCCTTAGTGAGTAGCTACGTCACTGAAGCCTATCATCAAGGCTTCCCTCAGTTTTCCACCAAGTTTTGGTGGGCGGTTGCGAGATCACGGATCCAACCTACGCTTGTAGATAACACAATGACGTCGGATTGTGCTATTTTAGTTACTAATATCTTAGCTGGCTATGAGATAGATTGAGCCCTATTGATTTGAGAGCTGATTCATGAGGCGGTCCTGAAGAGGTCCACCTCCATCCCTTTCCCGTGCCTCATCTACAGATTATGCTTAGCGACGGAGGTAGAGAGTCTTCATCTTATAGACACTCTTATAGAGGTTTAGAGGACGCTGAATGCCATCTTGATAAAGGCTATGATAATTCGATTGTATTTTTGCGGGCACCACGACCTCCAGTCCAGATGACAGAGATGTTCGCCCCAGTTCCACTGCCTGAGTCTCCATCTACCACCACCACTGCTTCACCTACTACTGAGGGGGCCCCACATTCGAAGATTAATATGGAAAGGGAGTCCACTACTACTATTCTTGCACCAGAGGCTGCGCCCACTTCTTTAGCACCCGCCAATAGGGTATTTGTGTCCATAACATCCATACAGGCCATGGCACAAAGACTGGCCCATACTGAGTCATAATTGGCTCAATTATTACGATAGATTCGACCATGGGTCGTCAAGTCATTTTAGAGGCAGAGGCTCGCATGCAAACGTTCATAGAGACTACTATCAAGAGAGACTCACACTTGTGGACAGTCGCATTGATGCATTTGAGGAGCGAGTCCAGCAGAGCCTCAGCATAACATGGCCTGTGGATATGATGGCCATCCAAATGGAGATTCAGCAGCTCCACGCCGAGATAATGGCAGCACTAGCAGTACCAGTATTATTATCGATGCCTGATCCTACCACAGAGGCATTCGTCAACCTATTCACTACTGAGGAGACACTATTACCTTCCCTAACGAAGAGGCCACACATAGATGTCCCAAATGCTATGAGATTAGAGACAAGGCTGGCAGAGGAGTAAGAGTTTAAGCTTGCCAGGGTACGATCGATACAGAATGAGGAGATTAGGTGAGATCATGAGCCAGAGAGAGTGAGGGGTATTGGACCCTCAGGACATGCTCCTACAATTGAGAAGTTCACCAGAGATGTTGAGGGTGGACTACCTCAGTCAGAGAGAGATGCTTTGGCGCCCAGGTATGTTTTCTTTTTGACTTTTGTTCTTTATTTTGACATTTTGTGTGCATTGGGGAAAATGCACATTTTTTTCGATGGGGCGTGGGTGGTTATAGGCCTCAGTGAAGTCTGAGTAACCTTGGCCTATAACTATTCTAATTATTTATTCCAAATGATTTTCTTGCCTGTGTTTTTTTCCCCTGAGGATATTTACTTTATGTTCAACCAACATGTTTAGGAAGTTTAGATAGTATTAGTAGCATATAGTACTGATGTCTATGGAATATGTTAGTTTTTACTGAAAATGATACCTACTAAATTTTTTTTAGTTAGCTTTGATAGCAACCATGCATGATTGATTATTTGACAGTGCATTTTTTGATAAGTTAGGTTGAATTATGATGAAAAAAATGATTTGAGAGTCCGTGTTGATAGTGTAATTAGTGTCATGTATGTGTGAGCTTATTTGCATAATTCATATACTGTGTGTCAATTCAGACTTGCCCTGTTACTCCGATTTAGACTATAGGTTAGTTGGTTAGGAAAGGATCTTAGGTCATTGTTCTTATTAGTCCACTTAGCCTAAATAACCAACAAAATGTGTAATATATCCCTTGATCATAATGTTTGAGCCTATATGTACCCTTTCTTTGTAAAAACCTGAGTAACGCAACCTTAATGAATGATAAATCCTGAAATTGGCCCTGGTTCAACCTTGAACATTGTGCATCTTGACTGAAGCAAAAGGCCTAAATTGAAGGTGACTACCCACAGTGGCCCTGGGTCGAAGGATGGATATTGTGCACCTCAACTCAGGCCAAAAGCCTAAGTTGAGGATGGTTGGTGTAAGGAAAAGTCATGAAAGATGAGAGGAAGACTAGTGATACAGAAAAAGGGGAGAAATGTTTAAAAGGGTGCAAGAAAAATAAAGAATTGCCTAAACAATGTGCTAAAAAGCAAAAGACTGTGAAAAGACAAGGCAATGGGCTAAAAATAAGAGTAAGGCACCCTACAAAGCCTAAAATGAGAGAAAAAAGGAGAACATGATAAAAGTGATAAGGTGGGTAAGGCAAAAGTGTAGAAAAATACAGTGTCAAGAAGGGCCTTTAGTCACTATATTTTCAAAACATCACACCAAAGCCCCCTGAGCCTACATTACAAGCCTAGCAAGTCCTAAAATGATCCTATTCCAACTAGTAAAAGGTCATAGTCATGAGTATAGGAGCAAGTATATGGTTTGTTCACAGTGTTTTAAATATCTTTTGCGAGAGTGAGTGAGGTTGTGCAGTCTCAAGTATTGAATTTGAAAAACATCATCATGAGTGAGAGATGGGACTTCTTTATGTGAGGGAACTTGTATTGTATTGTTCATATTAGACTAATTCAGTGAATGTTGATCAACATAGGTTACATTGCTTGTCATAGTTGCACTATTAAATGTATTGATCTGTGGTGGTTTGTTTGATAGCTATCTGATATGTGATTGAAAATGGTGTGGAGATCTATGCTTGAGTTTGATATGATGCATGACATTAGATTGAAGTCTGTATGTTACTATACTATTTATGTAGATTGAATCCGTCATTTGAGGACAAACAATAATTTTAAGTTGATGGTGTTGATGTGCTGTCAAAATACAACACTTCTGATGCTTAAAACTTAAAATTTTATGTGTTCTCAAAGTGATGTTAGTATATTTGATGTGTTTTTATGTGTGTTTTACAAGATTACAGGGTTGACATAATTTTTGGACAAAGTTTGTTAAAAGTGCAGTTTTTGGTGATCCACAGAACCCTTTATAGGTCGTGGAAGATTGCATGGGTTATAGAAATGGGTCCGTAATAAATTTCAGTGAAGGGTGATTTTCTGAATAAGATTCTACGAGTGTGCAGACGAGTTGTAAAACAATCCATGAGTTGTAGAGTTGAAGTCGTGCCCTGAGGATCAAAAAGTGGAGATTTGTTGAAAAGGTTACAAACAAAGCCCTCCATAGACCGTAGAATCCTATACGACCCATAGATGTGTCTTGTAGAAGATGCTCCAGTAGTACAGAAGACAGTCCACAAAACCTCGACTATGGGCTGTGGAACATTATACGACCCATAGAGTGCATCGTTCGAGTTTTACTACTTTGATTTTGGTTTTGTATTTTAGACATTATAAATAGGTTTTTAGGTTATTTTTCGATAAGTTTCTAGGAAGTTCGTAGTAGTTCACAGTTTTCAGTAGTTTATAGAGAGAAAAACAATCTTTGTGTTCTTGATTCGTACTTTGTGATTTCTATTGAAGAGTTAAATTTCTCGTTCCTAACTTCATTCGTGTAAGTGCTCAATTATGTTGTTCCTTATCATGATTCTTGCATCTACACTAATTATGATTAGCTAAATTCACAACTAGGATTGTGGGAATCATGAAGAACTAACGAAGTAAAACCAAATAATTCATAATTCTTGGAAAGTGTGTATGAATGTATTAATTAATTCTCTTAATCTAAAATGCTTTTTAATGGTGCCCAACATTAGAAATCGCCTAGTGTTACTTGGAGGATCAAGGAGGTAATGAATAGGAAAAGAGAATAATTAACAGGATTCAATTGATGTTTTCTCGTATAATCAACCAAACTTGATCAAGGGGAGGTTGTACTGGGACAATAGGTAAGGGTTAGTAGTGTCAAACCATGGAGATGGATCCAATCTCGTGGTGATATTTACCTTACAGCTGGATCAAAGTGTTTGGTAAACATAACTTACTGCTCTGCATCTACACACCAGATAATATTACAATTATCTTGTTATACTGAGTTAGGAAATCATGGGGAACAGATCACCCTAGTTAGCTCTTCTACTGATTTCATAGTACTTGCATTAGTCTAGGTTTATTTTGCAATTACAAACTTCCCCCCTTTCAGGAGATAAGTAGGTTAATTGTGGGATTCGACCCTAACCTTGGTTAGGTTATTTACTTGACAACAACCGCTTTGATCTTCAAAAATTGGTGTAGCTTGAGCGACATCAGTCTATAGCCAGAAATTGAGCCCAAAACAGAACCCCAAAGGCCAAGAATGGCTCAAAAACAAGGCTACATTTCTTATTGGGAAACACTTCTTACAAAACATTCATGGTCTGATTTTTCAAAAATACAGTCAAATTATCATAATCCAAACATACCACAACGTTTTTCTTAAAAAGTAGAATAATTTAGACCCAAATTTTACTTAATTCCATTAAGAATTGACTGAGATATCATAATGTAAAATTTTCACACATTTTCGATACATAACCAGTGAAAAGAAGGGATTTCACTTCAAAATACCTGCCAAAACTGGAATCTGACACCTCCACGGTGCTCCTCACAAAAGTCCGTATAACGTAGCCTTTTGAATCGCTAAGAATGAAGTTATGAATCAAAATCGATAAGGGAACAAAGTTTTCCCTTTGTGTGGCTCGCGACCAGCCTTTTAAAGGTGTGGCCACCGCCTCACAAGGGCCTCTGCGAACGTGGGCTACCTGCCGCAAACGCGAGCCTTGGTTTATGCCGGGCCTCCGTGAATGCAGGAAAGGCACTGCGAACGCACGCCTTTAGTGTGCTGGGCCTGCACGGACATGCCATGCCCTCTACGTACGTGCAGGGTTGGCTTCCTGCTATTTGCACTAGCAATTTCCAAAACTTATCCAGAGCATTCTCGACTAATTTCAGCTAAAAGAACTGTGGGGGGGGGGGGGGAGAGAGGTCAAAACGCACCCGGAAGCCCCTACCATCCCACGAAATGTCATTTTAGGCCGTATTTGACGTTTCAGAGCTAACCACACTATCCGATTCCCATTTCGAGAACGTTTAGCTAGGTTTGTACAGAAAAATACTTTTTAGCTTTCGATTGAACTAATTTTACAATTTCTAACTCAAACTCATACTGGGACCCTCAAATATCGTACCAACCACTCTCCTAGACGAATTCATCCGTTCTGCAACTGATGGAGCTGTCAGAATTCAATTTCGAGGCCATTTGCTAGGACTTTACCAAAAACATTATTTTGTAGTCATAACTTCCCGTTAACTCAAAAATTCACATAAACCACAACCAGTTCAACCAATAACCATCCCAACAGTCTCAACAAGCCACAAATGACCCGAGGTTGCCATACACATGCTCAAATCAACAGAATAACCACAGAAACATAGAAATAACCCAGAGAGTTATCACAAATTTCAATACTAACAATGCCAAAATTATAAAACCAAGAGCAAAGAGGTCAAAATGGCTCAAAAATTCAATATCAAAAAATAAAATTTAAATCTCAAAATTTTTTCATGAAAATATTTCTCAAAGTATTAAGAATCCATTAATGAAAATCATTTCAAAAATAGAGTTGAAACCAACTTAACATCATCATTTTCGTAAAACTTGAGTTCATAAACAAAACCTTATCAATTGAATTTTACCAATTTGATGTCAAAAACAAGATATAGTCAATTGATAATGAAGATTTTAACTCAAAATAACTTACCCAATGAAATATTCATGAAAGATCACTAGAGATCACCCTCTCCCAAACTCTCAAGGTCCAAAAAAATCAAATGAGGAATAATTCCCAAATATAGTTCCAACAACTCAATCTCAAATGTTGCAAAAATAATCAAAAGGTCGCTTAAGCTTTACCCGATAATAAGCGGGCATCGCTTTTGCGAGTAACCAACCACTTTTGCGACCATTGCTTAAGCGAACAACTTTCGCAAAAGAGATGGTCGCATAAGCGATGCTTGGCACGAGATCACAACGTCAAATCTCAATGACACATCCAAGCTCGGAATCAACCTTTGGAGATCGTTTAGAATCCCATACAGATAAATTATATATGCATTCTTACTAAATTCAATATTTTGGACTCAACGAAATCATCAAAAATTCAATCTAAGGCCTCCTTGATCCGAAATTCAATTAGTCGGAACTAGGACAACTTAAGAAGATAAAAATATCAAAATATAATCGAAACACCCAAACATTACACCAAAGCTTATTCTAGCGCTAAAATTACCTTTCAAATCCCATGAAATAATAAAAAATTCAATCTGAGCATCTGAAATCAAAAAATTGAGCAAGATCAAATCTTTATCAAATTAACTCAAAACTTTCAACTTTAAACCTCAAAACCTCAAAACAACTCTAAATGTGATTTCGACAACCCTTCTAGTCAAATTTTCATATCTAAGCTAATAAAATTGACAGAACTCCATTTCGAGGCTCGAAACTCCAAAAGACTCCAAAAATCAAAATTAAGCAATTTAAACCTTTATAATTCACAACTTATCAAAAATTTCAACTTTTCACAAAATTCTCAAAATCAGGTTCACAAACTAATCCAATAGGACTCGAGATGAATATCAGGAGGAGAAAAAATGATAATTATTTTTTGAAAATACCAAAAATGACCTTCAGAGTCATTGTATCTACTGTCTAAACTAGGAACACATTGATTATTACATACTTTTGGACCTTGTTCTTTATTTTTGATGATTAATTACACTTTGATCATGACATTTTGATCTTTGAATTTCAATTGAAATTTTTAGATTTTATTTATTCAACATGTAAGCATCTAATTATGTTAAAATTATTTATCATCAACTTATAAGCATGAGTAGCTAAATCCACAATTAGGATGTTAAAAATCATGAAGAATTAACAAAGTAGACTTAACAACTAATGATTCTTGGGTAGTGTGTATGTATATATTGTTTATCTCTTTGATTTATTTATTTTTTAACGATTGCAAACATTAGAGCTCAATTAATTTATGCTTGTTGGACCAAGGAGTAATGAATGAGAAAAGAGATACGAGAACGGAGAATCGATTGACTAACCTCATTGTCTAATTAGCTTGATTCTTCCTGCTTAGAGCTTTGCTAACATCTGGGATCAATAGTAAGAGTTAGTCGTGTATACATTCGTAGATGGACCAAGTTGCAAAATGAGATTCATTTATTTAAGAGACCAATCATTTATATTATACCTAACTTACTAATCTTGCATGCTACGCATTAGAAAATATTACACCTATAAAGTTGTTATATGATATAAATTCATGGAAATCACAATATCGTAGTCTCGTTTTCTACTGAGTTTAATAGACTTCCAATTAATAACTTGCTAGTTTTACTTAGTTTATAGTTGTTTTTTTTACTTAAAATCCCTACTTGAAAATAATCCAACTAAGAGTACAAATACACACAATTAAGCTAAATTTAAACCATATTTCTTATGGGTTCGACCATAACCTTGGTTAGATTCTATCTGAACAATGACGACTTTATACTTCTTTAAGGAAGGTGTAATTTGGATGTATCAGCGTCCTAGTTAGTGGAGACATATTACTTGTGTTGGTTCTATAGGTAATCTCGGTACTTGTAGCATTCCTTTGACTGGCAGTACGCGTTGAAGACATGATCTGAAATACGTGAATTCATGAGTTACAAGAAACTTTTATCAAGCTCAGAATTTGATCTACGAAGCGATCAATGACCCATAAAGAAATTCATGATTCGTAACTAAGCTCATAAAACTTAAGGAAAGTCATTGTTGCTGAGCTTATTTTACGGTTGCCATTTATGGTTCATGGTCCATTCCACAAGCTCTAAACTTCATTCATAAAAGTCGAAAAAATTCTACAGTCTTTAAATCTGATCGGCAAGCCTCACCTATGCCCCATGGTTCCCTCATTTAAAAATTTTGAATCAAATTTTAAAAAAGTTTCATTAAGTATCTATTTGAAAATTTGATCTTTAAATTTTTAAGTTTTCAAAAATTAGCTCAGATAAATGTTTTATTTTTTGGGACTTCACTCATAAAATTTTAAACTTTTAGTTAGTAAAATGCTTGTCAAAATACAATTTCAAATTTTAAAAATCATAACTTTAAGAATTCAAAATTTTAAACTTCATGTTTTATTTTCAAATTTTTTAACTAAACGGAAAAGTAACTTATGTTCGCTAATAATTTTGAATATTTAAATTAGGGGTAGCTATATTGGATTCGACACAAGTTAAACCATACATGAATAGTTTAAAACTTTAATTACTATATACAATATACTCTCTTCCTTCCTTTTTGGCTTGTATTTTATGAAAAAAGCATTAATTACGAATTTCTCTTCTTATTATCCTTATTAATGGTGCTTTAGAAATGTAAATTTGACTACTAATCAATTTAAAAAATAGTTATTTAATAATAAAAGTAAAGTTAAAAAAATAATTAATTCTCTCTAAATTTATAAAAGAAAAATTTGCTTTTAGGGTGAGATTAATATGGAAGAAATTGATTTTTTAAAAAATATTTTTTCTAGAAAAACAAACTCCTTAAAAAGAGAAAAATAATTTTTCTAGTCCAAAAGAAAAAGAAAACAAATTCCACATGTCACTTCACATCTATTTTTTCTCCCATCCCCATTTTACCCCGATTCTATAGCCCCATTTTCCACTACTCTCACCCTTACCTCTACCTTCATCAATATTTACATAAATTATATATAAATATTTTTTTATTTACATAATGAATATAATAAAATAAGTTTATATTTTTTTCTGAAAATTATTTTTTAATATTTTGTTCTTATGCTGAACACATCCTTAATATATTTGACAAGTAAAAGAAAGAAATTAATAAATGCACAACCACTAAAATAAAAATAAACTAGTATAATCATTCTGACCATACTTGAATTAGTCTCTTATTTTGAACGGGCATTTAAAATCACATTAGTAAGCATCAATATTAGAGATGGTAATGGGGCGATGCAAAACGGGTTGAGCTCAATCTATAAATTTTTTTAAATCTTCCAGCTCTATATGATAATTTTTTTCATTTTCAATCCGCTCCATCCCGTCCCATATTAGACCCATCCTGTATAAATTTTGAAATTCTTTTCTTTCTTAATTAAGTTTAATATAAAAAATAAAAATTCATATTTTTTGTATTTTTGACTAATTTACATCTTAAAAACTAATTATCTTTTTCTAGTGACCATGTTAACAATTATTTCTTACTTGCTAATTAACTGTTTCTAATTAATATTTCAATAATTAATAATTTACCAAATATGTCTAGTTTAAATTTTAGAAAAAAGTTAAAATTTAAGTCAACGTTTAATATAATAAGTTTATATCTTTAATTTTTACTAATTACAAAAATTTAATTTTGTTTGAGTTCCCATTTGGTACCTTAAACCCACGTAAATTAAACGCGCAACCTGCCCCGACCCATGTTGAATTAATTTTAAAAATAATTACTACAACCCACTCTCCATAACTTTAAACTCATTTTACCCGCAAAACCCTAAATCCGCCCCGTACCCGCTTCGCTTCCCCATTGCCATCCCTCATCAACATATATAGTATCGCTAGCCTATCTGGACAAATGCGCATGTATCTCGCATCGCATACACAAACTCTCTAAATTATTCACACATTATTTGTGAGTCCTAACTATTAGACACACCCAATCTTGGCCTTTTCTTCACTCACTTTGCTATATATAACACCACTTCTTTTAGATTAATTGAGTCCTCATGGATTTTACCAAGGAAGCTATGTTTTTTCTCTCAGTAACGGTTGTTTTTAGTTTCTTTATGGCCACTTTCGCTGCTGCAACCGTGTATAAAGTTGGTGATGATGCTGGTTGGACGATCGGTAGCGCCAATGTTGATTACCATACATGGGCTGCTAACAAAACCTTTCGAGTTGGGGATATTCTCGGTAAGTCCGCCTTGTTCATAACGCCTTTTTTTTTATATATAAATTTTCAATTTCATACCAATATATTTTAGATTTGCCATTAATTTTGAGTTTTCAAACAGAGATGGAGTCAGGATTTGCCTTTTATGAATTTAGAATTTTAATTTGTTTACATTCAATACATATATAATTTGGATTAAAGTTACTGAATTCGATCAGTGAATTCTCGACTGATGATCTGTGAGACAAGATTGTTTAGCTTATACATTTGATAGAAAATTAATAGGAAAGATTTTATTATTTTTCACATATAGACTATAGTTAATAGGGAGTATCAAAATCTTAATTGGATAACTAATTTTTGAGATTTGAAATAATGAAATTAGATTTTTAAGTTGTCCCCTTGTGATAAACCCTAACCCTTGTTTTTGTACTTGTAGCATTCTTGCCAAATAATGACTAATCAAACTTTCTCCTTTTACTAAAAGCAGATGTGAATGATATATTTGTGTGTGTGTGTGTTTGGGGTTGGGGGGGTTAGAGTTCAAGAGTATGAATGTGATTCTACAAGAATTGAAAAGTGTAATTATTAAAACTGTTAGTACCTTTTTTATGTGCTTATTTTAGGTAGAAAAAATGTCTCATTTTGACTAGTTCAAGATAATGATCATTTTTCCCTTGTTTGGAGTAACCGTGTATTGAGCTACTTTACTAATAGAAGATTGTTTTGTGAGCTAATTGAATAGAAAGAACAATTTATTTATTTTTTGACAAAAATGGAGGGCAATACATCCAATTCAAATAATTTATAGATACTTGTTTCGACTCTTTTCATGTATAATTTCAAAATCATAACATGGTTACATGAAAAATCAAAATTTTCTATATTGTAGCTATTTCATTGATTTTCACCTCAATGATACTGCAGTATTTCATTATGACCGAACACAAAACAACGTACTACGAGTGAATCTCCCTGATTATCACAAGTGTAATGCCGCTAATCCTATGAGAACTTACTCTTCGGGCAACGACTCCATCACCATCATGGGTCCGGGCCACTACTACTATATTTGCGGTTTTCCGGGCCATTGCCAGACAGGTCAGAAGATTGACGTGAGGGTCCTTAAAGATTCTGGGTCCATTGATGTTCCAACTGGAAGCCCAAGTCCATCTCCTGCACCAGCCTTATCTACTACTAGTGTCCATGTAGTTGCACCTAGCCCAGCCAAGAGCAATGCCCCCTCATTGTTCATAAATAATGGGCTTAGACTTGGGCTTGGGCTTTGCCTCACTTTGTTCATGATTGTTATTGGTCAAGATTATGTACTTTAATTTGTACTAGGGGCTAAACCCTTGTAGGGTATTAATGTTCATGGACTAGAGAATATTGGAGATTTACCCATCCCTTGTTTTATTGCTCATGTGTGGGTTTTAATTAGTACCTGTATGAAAACAAAATGATATTTAATTTATGTCCAAATACCTCCTTAATATGGACCGTAGGGAATAATAATTTATGACAATGGTCTATTGGAATGACAAATGTAACTAGTAATATGTTAGGTGGGATCAAACTATCAATTAACTTTAAGTAAAATTTTTAGGAATCACATACTATAAGGAGCATATTCAAGTTATCCCTACCCTTTTTATAATTACAAAAATCCTAAAAAAAGAAGTCAATTTGCGATACATATGCAATTGATGTTACATGTGAAAAGCTGACAGTTGAGTTTTATAAGGAAACTAAAACATCAATTAGTTATTTAATTCCCACGATTTATGCTAATCAAAGACTTCCCAATATAAGGTAACAAATTCGTTGCAAATCAGTTTCAAAATTTTAAATTCAATTTTTTTTCAAACAATTGACAAAATAAGAGAACACTATCAGAAAAGGAGGAACGAAAAAAGTAGTGGCTGATACAAGATGAATGTTGTGAGTATGTTGAGGCATTCTAAAATTTGAGAGAACAATCTGACATATTCAAGAAACAAGAGCGACAGAATAGTAGTTGGACAACAATTTTGTTTTTGAGTCTTAAAACTGCCATTGAAACAAAATTGGAGATTGATGAGATCACAAAATATATTGAGATATGATACATAATTGAAGGTAATTTAGCTCCAATGATGATCATGAATGACATGAGAGTAAGGCTATATTTGGAGGTTAAAAAAAATATCGCCTGAAATTTTCATGTATCCACTTTGCATTGATACAACAGACAAGCTTAATTTGGATATGCATCGTTTCGATGCTACTGTCGGAGAAATTTTGTGTATTGATGTCACGCCCCGAGTCTACACCCTAGACGTGATCGACTCTTAAAAATCATTTCTGGTCCCAAGCGAATCACTTTACCTAGCTACTTTACTCAACGAAAGACTTAAGCAATAATGATAGGCTAGAATTAAACACAACTACTAAATCAATGTATGTAATTATAATAAAGTAGACCAATTGAGAAGTTGACAATCTAAAAGAGATACAAAAATACTGTCTACTAGTCTATGAAGCCTCTACAAGTCATTACTAAAGAGTGGGTACCGCGACAGGCCATGACTACCTTAAACTAAAAGAAAACAACTGAACAAAAAGGAATAACATCAAGGAGTCCCTATTTTCAAAGAAGTCTCACCATTGACTAAGTAGAAATGCTGAATCGCCTACTGAGGAGCTCTTTCACCTGTGTTTGCATCGTAAAATGATACAGGTCCAAAGGACATTAGTACGTGGAAATTACGAGTATGTAAAATAGCCAAAACAGGAAAACGCAAGATACAATGCTCAAATCATAGGCTTAATGTAGAAAATAATTTAGTAACATAAGTAATGCATTATAGCAAAATATCTAATTAAATGCATAAATAAATGCAACTCTGTCTAGGTCTGAAAATAATATATACTGTAACTTGGGGAGTTTTTCTAACCAACAACCATCACGGTGAGCATCGTGATGATACAACGTCTCGCCCACGTTGCCAGAGTCATCCATTACCTTGCTAGGATAAGGGACGAAACATAACTTATGGATCCATCTAAACTGAGCCATTTCAATGGTATATGAGGAGTTGTATATTTGGTAAAATCCCATCCTACACTGGCTACATAATTTATGAGTTCGAGTTATTATTACTCTTACCCATATTGATGCTCAATACTACTCCCAAAATATTATTTATAAGTTCATAACTGTAAGAGTATTATTACTCAAAATACTTATTTAATCTTTTGGGACTTAGCCCAACTTTAGCTTTTCTGAACCTTTCTCAAACTTGTCTCTTAACTCAGTATCAAGAAAATCTTTTGACTACACTATACTTAAACCTTGGTAAATGCTTGTAGTAAGCAAATCATTCTTCAATGCAAGTCAAACATAATAGAAAAAATACTTCTTGAACTCAACTCAATATTGTGGACATAATAACTTTTCATGAAACATATAGGATTCTTACAAATGCAATAATAACTATGTAATATTAACTTAATAACTTAATTCAGTAGTGAAATCAGTAAAGACCATGATTTTTATCAAAAAATATACACAAAAAAGTATCTCAATGAAATAAACTAGCAAAAGAGAAAACTTGATTTCAATTCATAAACTTGAATCTTGAGTGAAAATTAGTAGTTAAAGATGCTAAAACAAACGTACGATAACTTTTGGAGGGCCTTACGTACATGGGAACAAATTTTCTTGAAGAATTTGGGAGGTTTCTCAAGCCCTAGCTCTTTTCTTTTTTCCCTAATTGCCTTTCTTTGAATGATGTACATGAACAATGAAGGAGAATGAACGTAGGTTACAATTTTAGGGCATAAAAAATCTCAAAATGACACGATTTTAGTCTAGGATGGGCGGAAAAGGGCTAGAATGCTCTTACTTTTTAAACCCAAATGTCAAGTACCGTTGATGGAGCAAGTCCGCAATGCAAACTTGTTCCATTTCAGTTTATGTTTTATGGAAAACTTAAAACGCGTTTAAAAATTATTTTTCTATAAAATAACACATAAATCACATTTATCAAATACTTTTATGTGTATTTTATGTAAATAACACTTGTTCAATGTGTTTTATGAACAAAAGTAAAAAATGAACTATCACGAATAATGTGGACCTGTCACATACCCTTCTGGTTTTGAAATTTTGCTCTGAAAAATTATCTTTTGATCCGATTGGCCTAAAATTCAACCGAGATCAATTTTTTACATAATTTTTTGTCCTGATCAATATTCCAGTCTCATATTTGCCAAAAATATTTGAAATAATACGTTATTCGAGCAATTTTTTATTTAGGGATATTTTGATAATTTTTAGGGTGTAACAATATCTCCCTCTTGAGATCATTCGTCTTGAATGATAGTGTGCTACAAATTTACTCAAGACACCAATGTTATTCTAGAACTCAAACATACAAGGTTTCTCAAACTAAAATAAATGCAAATCTTTAAAGTAAAGAGTCAAAATTTACCTTCAAGATTCTCATTGGGGGGCACAAATAGCTATGGATACTTTTCTTTCATATCTTCCTAGGCCTTCCATGTCGCTTCCTCAACAAATTGATTTCTCCATAGCACTACAATTGAAGCGATCTCTTTGGACCTCAATTTACGAACTTGGCGATCAAGAATTTGAATTGGAACCTTTTCATAGGACAAGCTATCTTTAATCTTAACACTCTCAACAGGAACAACTAGTGAGGGATCTCCCAAGCACTTCTTAAGAATGAAAATATGAAATACCAGATGTATAGCACCCAACTCTACTGGTAACTCCAACTTATATGCAACAATACCAATTCTTCTTATAATCTGATAATGATCAATATATCAAGGACATAACTTTTCTTACCTTCCAAATCTCATGACACCTTTTATGGGTGAAAATTTCAAGTATATTCAATCATTTACCTCAAACTCCAAGTCTCTCCTCCTAACACCGGTATATGATTTTTGGTGGCTTTGCAGGATTTTCAACCTCTCTTGGATAATTTTCACCTTCTCCATAGCTTGGTGAACCAAGTCAAGCCCTATCAACCTAGCTTTACCAACTTTAAATCAACTGATAGGTGATCTACATCTCTGCCCATAAAGAGTCTCATATGGATCCATCTATATGCTAGCTTAGAAACTATTATTAAGAAAATTCAATCAAGGGTAAGTGATCATCCTAATTACCTTTGAAGTCTATAGCACATGTCCTCAACATTTCCTCAAGAGTCTGTATGGTCCACTCTGCTTGCCCATCTGTCTAAGGATGGAAGGTTGTACTAAGATTTACCTTCGTGTCAAACCCTTTCTGAAAGGACTTTCAAAATTATGTTGTGAATTGGGATCCTGTCTGAAATAATGGATAAGGGAACTCCATGCAATCTAACAATTTCTCGGATGTATAGCCTGGCATAATCCTCTGCAGTGTCAGTTGTCTTAGTTGATAGAAAATGAGTTGATTTGATCATCTTATCTACTATTACCCAGATGGAATCATGATGTCTACGAGATTGCGGTAACCTAGTTATGAAATTCATATTAATCATCTTCCACTTTCACTCTGGGATATCTATATTCTAAGCCACTCCATAAGGCTTCTGATATTCTACCTTGAGTTACTGGTAATTTGGGCACCTTGATACAAACTCGGTGTCACGCTTGGAGTCTACCCTCTAGACATGGTCGACACTCATAAATCGTTATTGGTCCCTAAGCGAACCCTTGACCTGGCTGACTTACTCAAATAAAATTTTTAACATGCATGCAGAAGCTTTACAAGATAAACCTTATAAAATATTTGATAAAACTCAAAGAATCTCAATCATGTTTTATACAAAGTCTAAAAATATCTCTTTATACAAATAGTAATAATGCTTAAAATGTCTGAATGAAAAGACTAGACTGACTCACTAACTCTGTCCATAAAGCCTCTACTATACTGAAGATAGGTAGCCCAACAAGACTCACGGCTACCTGACTGTAAAATAAATAAAATAGACTAATTAACTAAAGTCCTCTGAAAATAAAGAGGTCTCACCAACTATTGCTGGAAAGTTGTCTTACTGAATAGCTGCTATCATGGGTACCTTAATCTACATCATAAAATGATGCAGTGCCAAAGAGTGTCAGACGTGGAATGTACTGCATGTAAAATGACAAAAACAGGAAAACTCAGGATTCACTGCTCAAATCATAAACTTAATGTTGAAAATAACTCAATAACATAAGTGATGCAAATTAATTAAAATATCTGATTTAATACATAAATAAATACAACTCAGTCTATATCTAAAAATAATATATATACTTTAGGTTGGGGAGTTTCTCTAACCGACAACCATCACTATGAGACTCGTGATGATACAACGTCTTGCCCATGTTTCAAGAGTCGTCTCATACCTTGCTATGATAAGGGATGAAGTGTTAGGGATCCATGTAAACTAGGTCATCTCAGTGACATGTGAGGAGTTGTACATCTGGTACAATCATATCCTACGCTGACTACGTAGTTTATGGGATTGAAATTATCTAAACTCGTGCCCATATCGATGCTTAATACTACTCCCAAAACATGCACTGTGCTCAATAACTGTAAAAATGTCCCACTTTAAGAAAATCTGAAAATCTGCTACTTGGAGCCTTGGCTCAACATATTTTCTTTAAATTGATTTTTCTTTCTCTAAACTGATAATATTATCTCATAACTGGTAATACTTTCTTTAAAGAAAGAAAGTAGTCATGCTCTTTACTGATAAAATAATGCATTTAGAATTGTTAAGTTCCCTCAAATTCTGAAATTTATGCATGATAAATAGTAATGCAAAATACCTTAAGTGACTAGACTGCTCTGTCAAAACTGATGTGTTATGCTCAAAAGATAGTATAGTAAATATGCTACTTGTATAACTCATGCGGAGATACTTTTTGGAACTAACTCATACTTTGGACTGGATAACTTTTCAATGCAATAAAAGTATGATAATGGAATAATTCTCAAAATTCATCTAGGGTTCTTGTAAATATAGTAATATTTCAAGAATCTAAAGAGATGTACTCAACAATGAAGTTCTTAGCATAATAATAATGGGATAATAAGCATTTCATGATAAAGTTCTAGAATTTTTTCATAAGATCATAGGAATTAAATTGACTTGACTCTTGACTAAAATTCTTGATAATAAATATAGATTAGGCACGAAAATAAAATTTTAGGTGACCTTACATACCTGAGCACAAATTTTCTTGAAAACTTGGAGATACTTTCTCAAGACCTCCCTTCTTCTTTTCTCCCTAACCGCTATTCTCTTAAGAAATTAAGTGAAAGTGAAAAGAATGACGTAGGTTATTGATTTTAGGGAAAACACGACCTTAAAACGACGGGGTTGTGGTCTAGTATGGGTGGAGAAAAGACTAGAATGTCCTTACTTTTTAAAACTAAATGTTAAGTACCATGGTGGATCAAGTCCGTGACGTGGACTTGTCGCACTTTAGTTGATTTTGTTGACAAAAATTTAAAATGCGTTCAAAAACTATTTTTCCATAAAATAACTCATAAATCACATTTGTCAAATACATTTTATGTGTAATTTATGTAAATTATTTTTTGATCAATTTTCTAATCCCATAGAAAATATTAGAAAGAGGATTATGTTCAAATCCATGACCAGTCCGCGATGCGGACTTGTCGCGCACTTTTCTGGAATTACATCTTTGCCCTGAAAAATTATCTTTTGATCCAATTGTTCTAAAATACAACCAAGATCATTTTTCCACATACTTTTTCGTGTTGATCGCATTTTCGGCCTCGGATTTGCCAAAAGAGTTTGGAAAGATATATTATGTGAGCAATCTTTTGTCTAGGGGTATTTTAGTAATTTGTGGGGTGTTACAACATCTCCCACTTAGGATCATTCATCTTCGAATGATGAGGATACTATAGTTTATTCAAGGCATGAACTTTACTCAAGAATTTAGACATGCAACATTATTCAACTGAAACGAATATCAACCTCAAGGATAGAGGTGAGAATTTACCTTCAAGATCGTCATTAAAAAGGACAAATAGAATGCAATAACTTAATTACTCGAATACTTAAATAGTCAACTCAAGGATGAACATCAACTTTAAGGTAGGAACTCAACCAACTAATGGACATTGTATTTGTATTGATAATAGGTTTACCATCTCGAACACTTTAATCAAAATTCCTCGAGACTCTAAAAGAAGGCTATTAGCCTGATATGAGGATAGGACTACTATGTACGAAGATCCAATAGTTAGCCTTCAGTGCAGTCACTCTCTCAAACTATGTTCTTCTTCTTGAGTTCTATACTTAATTAACTGAAGCTTACAACTCCTATCATCGCCTAAGTCTATTGTATACTCTCATCATGTTCAAGCCTAACTCAAAGTCATAACATGCTACCCATAAGCTGATCATACTTATACCAATCTAATCCATAAGGTTTATGTTTTGTACCTTCATAGGGGATTTCCTTTATAGAATACTACTCCTATATATTTACTCAAAACACTCATTCAATCAATAATAGCTTACGACTATCACTCACTTGACGATGACCACACATTCAAGCTTATTATTCTAACCACTTTAAACTTATGATAACACTTCTACACTCATAATCTTATTAACTCCTATTAAGAGGCATATCAATATATTCTAACCTATTTGCTACACATAATAAGATCTCATCTTTTTTTTTTCTCCCTGTCTGTAACCTTAAATGGAATAAGCATATTATAATTGTCACCATAAATAACACTCATTTTCTTTCATCTGTCAAAACTCATCTACTGTCATCAATATCACTATCAATACTAAAAGAAAAGATCATTAAAAAGGCTTAGAATGAAATATCATATGCACAAATCATTCAAGAAATCTGATTTGAGAACATTCATAACATAATCTAATCCCACCAGTCTTTTAGGACCTATAACGAGCTAATGCAACTGTGCATACTGTGAAACTCAAGTCTTGTCTTGTGAAACATATGGTTGAAAACTCTTAGTTTCATAAGATAAGATCAGAATTGTTGAATGAAGTTATCACTTCATGCTTTAAGAACTGAGCATGAACGTGAATCAATATGAGGTGCCTGGGTCTAGATCATAGGAATGGTGCCTTTACATAAGACAAGAATAAGGACTCATCTCGATTGAAGTATAAAGAATATATGAGATGGAAAATCATCGATGCCTCATTCTGATTAACTCATCACTATCAAAAGCTCAAGATCTACTTTGGTTTATTACCTAAACATCTCCCCCTTAGCTCAAAGGCCACCTCTATATGTCTATGAACTGATTCTCTTCCCTAAGCTATAAGCACAACTCTCCACACGATTAGATCACCAGTATACATAGAATGCTTATATCCTCCTACTATTTAATACTCAAAGATATGAAATTACTACTAAAACTTTCTTATGAGATACCAACTTTTAACTTTCTTCTATCTTTATAAGCATCTTCTTATACTTGCTACTCTTATTGGCATAATAACTACTTTCTATGACTCTTATGATCTAACATCTTTCTTTTTTCTTTGTCTGTTAACACTTATATTCTATATTCACATACATCTAACTGAAGAAAACTTGGACTATAATGAAAGGCTCCTCATTATCTATAGCTAACCCCCTTATGGCCCAACACTTAAGGGTAATAGAGAATTTTTACATTAGCCTACTCCACATTGACAATTCAAATATATTATCTAGGTAATCATAGTAAATCATAAACTTAAAGTCTCATATAATTATATGCTATCTTGAATATACATCTTAGGCTCTTTTCTTATCTAATAACTTAGCCTCAATTTAATATTTCCATCTAAGTGTCATATACACTGTACTAGTAACATCACACTTTTTTCAAGTTAATATCTTAATTTCTCGTTTATGCTATCTCAAGCCTACTAGAAAAAATCTCCAACTAATATTATCACTCTCATCATGCTATCCCCTTTTTCATAATACTTATCTAAAGTTCAAACTTAGAATCTAGTACTATGCATGTACATTCACACTCCTTACATACTATACTAACTCTAAACTATTAGATAAAGTCAAAACAATATTAAACCATTAAATCTCATTATAAGAAATCAATCTTTATCTCACGGTCTATCTAAGTATAGTTTATCATCACATTCTATTTCATAAGTTAAGTAGTATCTACTCATCCATTGTACCTCCTTACTTAGCTAAGCTCATAACTGCATAAATCTCATATGACTCTTCTTTCAAAATTATGAGCCTACTTTATATCTACCACCTTATGCCCTTTACTCTTCTATTAAATATCTATACTTGATCTTTACTAACACAATGACACATCAACATTAAAACATTCCTTATTCGAGTACACTCTATCTCATACTAACTAACAACTCTTCTTGTACCTTCTATCATGAAAGCTTGACGATACTTACTACTCTTTAATCAAAACTTAAAAGGGGCTTGATTTATCACCCAATTTCTTAGCTTATCACCATATGAATCTTATCTACCAACTCCAATCAGTCACTATTCCTATTCTTTATAGTTTCTATATCTTTCAAACTCTAGGGTCATTCTACCACTTATTGTTTACAAAGGCCTTCAATCACTTTCTCTTAGGGGGAGGGGTACCACTAAGTATTTAGAGGTATAACTTAACTTCCCTCTCAAGGATAACTTCTAAAAAATGATTTGGAGAATAGAGTTTGGAAGTACATCACATCTTGCTCTAGCGAAAATGCACGATTCATAGGAATAAGAGTGCATTATTTTGGATCGATAAACTTAAGCATGCTAGTTGACTCTTCTCAAGCCTGGTACAGTCTCTTTACTTTTTGAATACTTTACCTAAATGTAAATCATTAATGAGGATCTGGGATTTTCTGTTCCAACCACCTTAAGTATGACAGGTAGTTGAATGGATCTGGGAAAATGTACAAATCTGGACAAGTTTCTTAGAAAGTAACTCTATTGTACGATCTAGAGTGTGAAAGAAGGGAAACTTTTATTATATTTAAATAGTTCCTTATTTATAGAAGTGGGGCCCTTACAACCATAAATAAGATCCTATAGACACAACTTTATAGACACCCCAGGAAACTCGAACTCTGTGCTTTGATACTAAGTTTGCCACACCCCTAGTCTACCCCCTAGACGTGGTTGGCACTCAAAAACCATTGCTGGTCCCCAAGAAAACCCTTAGCTTGGCTGACTTACTCAACTGGAAACTTTAATATGTATGCAGAAGCTTTACAAGATGAACCTTATAAAATATTTGATAAAACTCAAAGAATCTCAATCATATTTTATACAAAGTCTGAAAATATATATTTATACAAATAATAATAATGCTTAAAATATCTGAATAAAAATACTAGACTGATTCACTAACTCTGTCCATGAAGCCTCTATTATACTGAAAATAGGTGCCGCAACAAGACTCACGACTACTTGACTGTAAAATAAATAAAATAGAATAATTAACTAGAGTCCTATAAAGACAAAAAGGTCTCAACAACTGCTACTGGAAAGTTGTCTTACTGAATAGCTGCTATCATGGGTACCTGAATCTACATCATAAAATGATATAGCGCCAAAGAGCGTCAATACGTGGAAAGTACGGTATGTAAAATAGCCAAAATAGAAAACTCAGGATTCACTATTTAAATCATAGACTTAATGCTGAAATAAACTCAATAACATAAGCAATGCAAAATAATTAAAATATCTAATTTAATACATAAATAAATGCAACTCAGGTTGTATCTAAAAATAATATATATACTTTAGGTTGGGGAGTTTCTCTATCTGACAACCATCACTCTGAGCCTCGTGATGATACAACATCTTGCCCACGTTACCAGAGTCATCCCACACCTTTCCAGGATAAGGGACGAAGTGTTTGGGATCCATATAAAATGGTTCATCGCAGTGGCATACGAGGAGTTGTACATCTAGTACAATCATATTCTACGTTGGCTACCTAGTTTATGGGGTTGAAATTATCTGAAATTATTTCCACATCAGTGCTCAATACTACTCTCAAAACATGCACTATACGCAATAACGGTAAAAATGTCCCACTTTAGGAGAAAACTAAAAATCTGCTATTTGGCGCCTTGGCTCATCATATTTTCTTTAAACTAATTTTTCTTTCTTAAAACTGATAATGCTTTCTCAAAACTGGTAATGCTTTCTTTAAAGAAAAAAAGTATTCATGCTCTTTATCAATAAAATAATGCATTTAGAACTGTTAAGTTCTCTCAAACTCTAAAATTTATGCATGATGAATAGTAATGCAAAATACCTTAACTGACTGGACTACTCTTTCAAAACTGATATGCTATACTCAAAAGATAGTATGGTAAATAGGCTACTTGTACAACTCATGTGGAGGTACTTCTTGAAACTAACTCATACTTTGGACTGGATAACTTTTCAATGCAATTAAAGCATGATAATGGAATGGTTCTCAAAACTCATCTAGGGTTCTTGTAAATGTAGTAATACTTCAAGAATCTAAATATGTGTACTCAACAATGAAGTTCTCAGTATAATAATAATGGGATAATAAGCATTTCATGATAAAGTTCTAGAATTTCTCCATAAGATCATAGGAATGAAATTGACTTGACTCTTGACTAGAATTCTTGATAATAAATATAGATTAGGCACAAAAATAAACTTTTAGGTGACCTTACATACCTGAGCACAAATTTTCTTGAAAAATTGGAGAGACTTTCTCAGGCCCTAGCCCTTCTTCTTTTCTTCCTAACCTCTATTCTCTGAAGGAATTACGTGAAAGTGAAAAAAATGACGTAGGTTATTAATTTTAGGGTGAAAACAACCTTAAAACGATGAGGTTTTGGTCTTGAATAGGTGGGAAAAAGACTAGAATGCCCTTACTTTTTGAAAACTAAATGTCAAGTACTATGGTGGAGTAAGTCCACGATGCGGACTTGTCCCAATTCAGTTCATTTTGTTGACAGAAACTTAAAATGCGTTCAAAAATTATTTGTCCATAAAATAAAATATAAATCGCATTTGCAAAATGCATTTTATGTGTAATTTATGTAAATTATTTTCTGATAGATTTTTTAATATTGTAAAAAATATTAGAACCAGGATTAAGTTCAAATCCACGGCCAGTCTGCAACGCGTACTTGTCGCGCACTTTTCTAGATTTACATCTTTGCCCCAAAAAATATCTTTTGATTCGGTTGCTCTAAAAATCAACCAAGACTATTTTCCCATATAATTTTTTGTGTTGATCACATTTTCAGCCTCAGATTTACCAAAAGAGTTTGAAAAGATGTGGTATGTGAGCAATCTTTGTCTAGGGATATTTTAGTAATTTCTAGGATGTTACACTGAACAATGTCTCTATTCATACCACTCCACCAATATATCTCTCGTAAATCTTTATACATCTTTGTAGAGCCCGGGTGAATAGAGTATATGGTTCTATGGGTTTCTGCCAGTATTTTATCTCGAAGGCCATTTACATCAGGAACACACAATTTGTCTTGATTCCTTAGCACCCCATATCCCCCTTTTACAAAACTAATACTTTCTACTTCTAAACATCTTCTTTCAATTGGAGAAGAATGGAATTTTGATCCTACTTCTCTTTCACCTCAACAAATAATGAGGGCTCAACCCCATTTTGAAAAACTACACCTCTCTAGTCTCTATCAAGAAGCTGGACCCCTAAACGTGCAAGCCTGTGCACTTGTTTGACCAACTCTCTCTTCTTATCATCAATGTGAGCAGGGTTTTTCATAGATAACCTGCTAAGAGCAATCACAACAATATTAGCCTTACCTGGGTCATAGAGGATGCTCATGTCAGAGTCTTTCAACATATCTAACTATCTTCTCTATATCAGGTTCAACTCCTTCTGACTAAATACATACTACAAGATTTTGTGATCCGTGAACATATCCACGTGCCCACCATAAAGATAGTGTCTCCGAATTTTGAAAGCAAACACCACAACAACAAGCTCAAGATCATGAGTTGGATAGCTCTTCTCATGAGTCTTAAGCTGTCCAGAGGAATATGCTTTTACCTTGATTCTCTACATCAATACACGCCCCAGACCAACTCTAGAAGCGTCACAATATATAACAAAGCCATATGTTCCCTCGGGTAGGTACAAAACTGGAGTTGTAGTCTGCCTAGTTTTCAACTCCTAAAAACTCTTGTCACAAGCCTCTGACCATTGGAATTTAATCTTCTCTGGGTCAACATGGTCAAGGGAGCTGATTTAGATGAGAAACCCTCTAAAAACCACCTGTAATAATCAGCCAAACCAAAGAAACTTCTTATCTCAGTTAGAGTTATGGGCCTTGGCCAGTTCTTTGTTGCCTTAATCTTTTGGGAGTCAATTCCAATACCTTCTCCCAATACAATATGGCCTAGGAATGCCACGAATGCCAACCAAAACTCACAATTGGAAAATTTGGCATACAACTTATAGTCTTTAAAGCTTTGGAGGACAATTCTAAGATGATTAACATGTTCCTTCTCACTTGTAGAATAGATCAAGATGACATCAATGAACACAATGACGAATATATTTAAGTAATTGTTTAATACTCGATTCATAAGGTCCATGAAAGTTGTAGTGGCATTGGTCAAAACAAATGACATGGCAAAAAATTTATAGTGTCCATATTGGGTTCTTAAAGATGTCCTTAGGATATCACTTTCTTTGACTTTCAACTGATGATAGATGGATCTGATATCTATTTTAGAGAAACAAGTGGTACCTTGAAGGTAGTCAAACAAGTCATCAATTTTTGGGAGGAATAAGTATTCTCTATGTGACCTTGTTTAACTGACGGTAATCTATACACATTCTAAGAAAACCATCCTTCTTTCAAATTAATAGGACTGGAGCGCCCCAAGGTGAGACACTTGATCTAATAAAGCACTTATCTAGTAGATCTTTTAACTACTCTTTTAACTTTTTTGACTCTGTTGGGGAAATTCTGTACGACAAAATTGATATAGGCTAGGTATCTGAAAGGACATCTATCCCAAAGTATATCTCTCTATCGGGAGGGACTCTAGGTAGATTTTCATGAAATACTTTAGGAAACTTGTTTACAACTGGAACATACTGGAGAGATAGTGTCTTAAAATCGAAATCTCTAACTCTGACTATGTAATAAAAGCACCCCTTGGAGATTAACTTTCTAACCTTAAGGTATGAGATGAAATGACCCTTAGGCACTGGTGAACTACCCCTTCATTCTAAGACTGGCTCATTTGAAAACTAAAACTTGAAAACTATGGTTCTATAATCAATGGAGGCATAGCAAGCATGAAGCCAATCTATGCTTAGAATGATATCAAATTCAACCATATCTAACTCAACTAAATCAGCTAAGGTGTCTTTATGGCAGACTGAAACATGACAATCTCTATAGACTCTTTGAGCTAGTATGGACTCACCCATAGGAGTGGATATACCAAAGGGCTCAAGAAGATGCTTAGAACTGATTTCTAACTTCATAGCTATGTAAGGAGTCACAAAAGATAGAGTAGCACCAGGATCTAGTAATGCATAAACATCATGGGTAAAGACTTTAAGCATACCAATGACTATAACCAGTAAATTCTCCTAATCCTGGTGGTTGTCCATATCATATAGACTATTTGTACCCCAATTTGTTCCTGAAATAGCACCCTTAAGAGCCATTTTACCTGCTGGTACTGATGAAGATGACTGAGCCCTATGGCCTCCATAATTTTATCTTCCCATTGGGCACTTCTTCAGGAAGTGACCCATCTTTCCACACTTGAAACAAGCATTAGTACCAATAAGACATTCTCTGGGATAAGACCTACCATACTTGCCACATGATTGGTAATAAGAAGGTCTTTGAGTCACACTTCTTTGTAACTGGTACCCTGATCTCTGAAATTCTGGGACCTCTATTCATGTCTGACCCTTGGCGCAAGTGCACTGGCAAATGATGGAGTTGGACCAAACGACACTAACTGAAAAGGTGGGCGACTTCCATTCCTAGCTCCTCTCTTACCTGTCTCGTGGCTGGATGTCTTAACCTTCCTGTTGTGAAACTTCTCCCTATACTTCAATTTCTCCTCCTCAACTTACTACACATAGGTCATCAGTCTTGCTATATCCATGTCCCTTATTAGCATAGGTGCCTTGCCATCCTTATTGGTCATGCGAGAGAGCCCAGCTACAAACAAACTCATCCTGATTCTCATATCAGCTACCATATCTCAAGCATAGCGGGCCAATTGCATGAACTTAATGATGTACTCTTGCATATTCATAGACTCCTACTTCAAGTTTAGAAATTCTCTTACCTTTGCTTCCCTCAGCTCTTGCCTGAAGAAACGGCTCAAGAAGACCTCCTCAAACTCAGCCCAACTCAAGAGGGTGCACCTTCTCCATTAGCCTTCTTTCACTGGTCATACCATAGCCTGTCCACGCCATTGAGTTGGTAAGAAGCTAACTCCACACATAGAGCATCAACAACATGCATAACATGAAACACCTTCAGCAACTCATATATGAAATACTCAGGATCCTTACCAAGTACTGACCCCGTAAACTCTGAAAGGTTCATTCTTAAGAACCCACAAATATTTGTAGTTTCTAGGGAATTTTTTCTTCCTGCACCCTATTGACATCTCTGTTTTGTTACCACCTGAGCTAAAGTCTAAATGTCATGGCGGAGTTCAGCAGTAGAGATATCAGCCTGTGATGGCTTCTCAACAGACATAGTTAGTCCTTTTGTCCCCTCAAGAACTTGTGGTTTAGCCTAATTCACAGTCTGTCTTAGTAGGGTGTCCTCTACCCCTAGCTTGTGCGGGACGTCCAACTTCTCTTATAATAGGCATGATTTGAAAACAACGCCTGAAAACATTAGTTAGAGAAGGTTAAACAAAGTAAAAACTCTGAAGCCCAAAATAGAATATCAAAAGAAGGTCAACACTTCCTAATGTCATGTAGACTCCCTATTATGGATGTGGTGTGCTTCACACCAATAATAAGGACTCTACTATACACGACTTCATAGACACCCTAGGACACTTGAACAATGTGCTCTAATACCAAGTTTGTCACGCCCTGAGTTACACCCTAGACATGGCCATCACTTAAAAACTATTTCTGGTCCCAAGAGAACCACTTGGCCTAGCTACTTTACTCAGCAGAAGACTTAAGCAATAATTATAGTCTATAATTTAACATGACTACTAAATCAATGTATGTAATTGTAATAATGCAGAACAATTGAGAAGTTAACAATTTGAAGGAGATACTAACATATTGTCTACTAGTTTATAAAGCGTCTATAAGTCATGACTAAAGAGTGGGTACCGCGACAGGTCACGACTACCTCAAACTAAAAGAAAACAACTGAACTAAAATGAATAACATCAAAAAGCTCCTGATTGCAAAGAGGTCTCATCACTAGCTAAGTAGAAATGCTTAATTGCCTAATTGTACGCCTACTGAGGGACTCTATCTCCTTTGTCTGTATCGTAAAATGATGTAGGTCCAAAGGACCTTAGTACGCAGAATATACGAGTATGTAAAATAGCCAAAATAGAAAAACTCAAGATATAATGCTCAAATCATAGGCATAATGTAGAAAATAATTCAGTAAGATAAGTAATGCATTATAGCAAAATATATGATTAAATGCATAAATAAATACAACTCTATCTATTTCTGAAAATAATATATACTATAACTTGGGGAGTTTCTCTAACCGATAACTATTACTATGAGCATCGTGATGATATAACGTTTTACCCACGTTTCTAGAGTCATCCAATACCTTGCCAGGGTAAGGGATGAAACTTAACTTATGGATTCATCTAAACTGGGTCATCTCAGTGGAATATGAAGAGTTGTGCATCTAGTATATAATCCTATCCTACGCTGGCTACATAGTTTATGAGTTCAATTTATTATTACTCTTATCCATAGCGATGCTCAATACTACTCTAAAAATATTATTTATAAGCTCATAACTGTAAGAGTATTATTACTCAAAATACTTATTTAATTTTTTGGGACTTAGCCCAACTTTAGCTTTTCTGAACTTTTCAAAAACTTGTCTCTTAACTTAGTCTCAAGAAAATCTTTTGACTAAAACTGTACTTAAACCTTGGTAAATGTCTGTAGTAAGCAAATCATTCTTCACTGAATGTCAAACATAATAGGAAAAATACTTCTTGAACTCAACTCAATACTCCGGGCATAATAGCTTTTCATGAAATATATAGGGTTCTTACAAATGCAATAATAATTATGTAATCTTAACTTAATTCAGTAGTGAAATTAGTAAAGACCATGATTTTCATCAAGAAAATACATAAACAAGTATCTCAATGAAATTAACTAGCAATAAAGAAGGCTTGATCTCAACTCATAAACTTGAACCTTGGATGAAAATTAGTAGTTAAAGATGCTAAAAAAAACATAGGATAACTTTTGGAGTATCTTACATGCCTGGACAAAACATTTCTTGAAGAATTTAGGAGGTTTCTCAAAGCTCAACTCATCCCTTTGCTTCCTAATTGCCTTTCTTTGAATTATGTATGTGAAAAGTAAAGGAGAATGAGCATAGATTACAAATTTTAGGGCATAAACGACTTTAAAATAACAGAATTTTAGTCTAGGATGGATGGAAAAGGACTAGAATGCCCTTACTTTTTAAAAATAAATGTCAAGTATCGTAATGGAGCAAGTCTGCGATGTAGACTTGTTCCATTTCAGTTCATTTTTTGATAGAAAACTTAAAACGCATTCAAAAACTATTTTCTATAAAATAACACATAAATCACATTTGTCAAATGTGTTTATGTATATTTTATATAAATCACACTTGTCTAGCTTGTTTTATGAACAAAACTCAAAAATAAAGTATCACAAAGCAGGTCCATGATGTGGACCTTTTGCGTACCTTTCTGGTTTCGAAATTTTGCTTCAAAAAATTATTTTTTGATCTGGTTGGCCTAAAATTCATTTGAGACCACTTTTTCATGTAACGTTTTGCCCTGATCGATATTCCAACCTCAAATTTACCAAATAAATTTTGAGATAATGCGTTATTCGAATAATATTTTATTTAGGGGTATTTTGGTAATTTCTAGAGTGTAATAGTCAAAGGCACAGTAAATGAATCACAAAATCTTGCTGTGATTAACACAAATATTGGTGCTTCATGATGCATTCTTAAATTAGAAGTATCAAACTACATTACCGATGCACAAAATGCCGAGATTAAAGAGAAGCAATTGTACAAGGACAAAGCAACGCTTATCGCAATAATGATAAAATATAGAATTCAAAACAATTTCAATTTTAAAGTAAAGGGATCTGATGCTAAAAGGTATGTAACATACCTTCAGATGTGAATATGGTACAAGTAATTATGACATGTTTAATGATCTATGATATGATTGAAATGTATCAAGTTTATCCATGTTATTTGATACACATTTAAATTTTCAGTGTAAATTTACATAACTTAATGTGTTTGATACATCTGCAAAAACTATTGTTGATATGTGAAAATGTGTTATTTTTATTTTCTGTAGTGGATAACTAAAATTTTCTTCAAATATTAATACATTAATTAGATATCTGTTTGATACATCTGTAAAAACTATTATTGATATGTGAAAATATGTTATTTTTGTTTTCCTGTATTGGATCACTGAAAATTTCTTCAAATAGTGTACGTTGTTAATTAGATATTCATTATGCAACTATGTGTTAGTGTGTTTGTCGGGAAGCTGTGGTTGGACATACATGTCTCGTAAGAGATAGGATGTTAGAGAAGGTACAAGCTACAATTGGGTTTGTCAGTGGTCTAACAACTCTTAAATTATCGAATCATAAAAGAGTTAATATTCCAAATGATGTAATTAAAGATGTTAGATCATCATATGAAATTGAACATTCTTACCAAGAAGCTTGGCTTGCAAAGGAACATGCACTAGAGATGATAAGGGGCAAACTGACTGATGGATATACACAGATTCCTAGATACATATACATGTGTAAATATTGTGTATCCAAAATTCATATATAAGGATACACAAGTCAAATATAAATGAATTCATTTACCTATTCATAGCTTTGAGGCCCTTGATGAGGGGTTTTGAGTTCTATAGGTCGATCATTGTGGTCAATAATTCATGTCTTAATGGAGCTTACAAAGGGACCTTTGTATCAATAGGCACACTTGATGGTGCAGGTATTTTTTTTGGTTAATTGTGTGTGAGCATGATTAGTTAATGTATGTAACTACATTGATTAGATAATTTGATTTGGTGTTATTCTTTTTAAAAAATATAACTTTGAATGGTAACTAATGTAATTAGGATGCATACTGCCATTAACTTATGGAGTTATGGACACATAAAATGATTATTCTTGGACATAGTTCTTTTAAGATTTAAAAAGTACATTTGAACAGTGGAATAAAATCTGCATTGTATCAGATCGAAATGAGAGTATCACGAAAAGTGTAAGCATTATGTTTCCAAATGTTCCATATTATGCTTGTATTTGATATCTTTGGATGAATATTTGTACAAACTTTAAGTGGAGCAGAACCACGCTAAGTGAATTATTCTATTTTATGGCAAAAGCTTAAAGAAAAGAAGATTTTGATATATTGATGGCCAAAGTCGAAAAAATTGATCACCAAGTTAAGGAGTATCTTGAGAATTCTATGTAATGACCTTGAAGGCCATTTTCTGCATATTTTGACTTAATTTTCATTTTTCCTTTCCAAAAATTGTCTTAGGTCATTTTTGGATGACTCAAAAAGTCAAATTTTGAAAATCAGGAAAAAAGTTGGAGTTTTGCAAAAGAAAGAGTTTTTAAAGGCATAAAGTTGAAAATTTTGAGTGTTGAGGTCATTCTGAGTTTCGAGTGTTAAAATTTGATTTTATCGACTCCATTAATTTTGAAATGCCGAATCTAATTTAGGAGAACTTGAAAAATAAAATTCAAAGTCAAAATGAAGATTTTAGGCCCAAAGTTGCAATTATTTTGGATCATAAGTTTGACTTTGATCAACGGAGTTTGGGAGCTTGTATCAAAATTTTGTTAGTTCCAGTGGTTTCGAGTGGTGAAACTAACGCTAGAAATAGCTTTGTTGTAATTTTTAGAACTTCTGAGAACATTTTGAGTGTTTAAGTCTGAAACTATTCAAATGATCTTTCTCGGGTTCGGGACCACAGGGGTTCCAAATTCAAATTCTGACGGTTCCATTGAGTCTGGATCATCATTTTTGCTAGGGTTCATAATTTCATTTGTGTTCACGGGGTTTCGAATGAATTTCCAAGGGTCCTATTCCTAATTTGATGTTGTTGTGTTTTGCTGGTACTGGTTGGTTCTGTTGCATATACACCTAATCCTCCGCGTTCGCGCCTCCTTCTCTGCTTTTGTGGAGGTCAGTGTGATTAGACCTCCACATTCATGGAAGGTGAGCCCATGTTCACAGAGTTGTGGCCGTTTAACCTTTGTGTTCGCGAATTCCCTATTAGCGTTCGCAGAGTGTAAAGCCACTTTCACCTCTGCGTTCGCGGAGCATTGCATAGGCCTGGACAGTTTCAGTTTTAAAAGACGCCTTTTATTCCTAATTCACCATTTTCAACTCTTCAAGCTTTATTTTAAGAGGAATTTTGAAATTTTTCAAGGCAAGGTGATTGGGTAACTAATTTCTAACCTATTTCATTGATTTTCATTGATTAATTATATTTTTGACTTCTAATTTTGGGTTTTTAATGGTGAAAATTGGGGATTTTTGGATTTTGATTTCCTAAACTTAAAATGTTATTTTCTCCCTCATCTCAACTCCGCTTTCAAAATTATTTTCATTGTTGGACTCCTTGTAACCTCGGAAATATTTTTGTACTTTAATTTTTAGATTTTGGCTACATTTTTCAGCATGAGATTTTTTACCATTTTATTATTTTTCTCTGAATTGATTGATTTTAGTGTTATTATATTCGTTATGTGATTATGATGCTATATTTGAATAGATTTTGGTGAGTTGAAGTACCATAGAAGAGGGAAAGCGGCATATTTATCTTGATTTGAGACTTTACTTGAGGCAAGTGGACTTCTAACCTTTTGTTAAGTATGAATGAATCTTGAACGCTCCTATGGGTATGAAATTTGAGTATTTGGGGATATAATTGTATCATTGTATTTTTATCATGACCTCTTGTATTGAATACTTATTCATATAGTGCTACATTGATTTATAAATTAATTGTTAATTTATAATCTATGTGTTCTTGTGAATCATTCAACATTGATGATATTAACATACTGATGATATTGAGATACTGATGATACTGAGACATTGATGATATTGAGATATTGGTGATAATGAGACATTGATAATATTGAAACATTGATGATATTGAACTATTGATGATATTAAGATCATTATGATGTTGATACTTTGTTATAATTGTGATCATGCACATTGCATTTATTATTATTTGTACATTGATACTTGTGATGGATACGACCGAGATATGAGTAAGGTAACCCATGGATTGGTGGTCGAGGTCTCTAATGGTCAGGCCGAGGTAATATGCTGGTGGATATTGGGTCTGAGGTGATTTCTGTACAGGTGACATGAGTCGAGATCATTACCAGTCATGATTACAGATACATGGTCCATGTGTGGCCTTTGTGGGTTCCGTTAGAGGCAGTCATCTGATCAGCGAATATGTATTATAAGACAGACATGCATTACGATTACTTGACATTGCATTGTATTATGTACATTTCATGACATCCACTTCATCTCATCTCACATGTGGTTAATATTGATGTATATTATTTATGAGATTATTTACTTATTGTATCTCTAATCTTGAGTACGTGTTGGACCTACTTATTTACCTGTATATTGAGATATTATTTTAGTTGATGACCTATATTACTGTGATCTGTATATTATATTGTGTTAAAAAATTTCTGAGTGCAGGGTTGTAGTTCTGTGGATTGTGGTTTGGATTTAAGGAGTTACTTGTGTTCTTCATTGATTTACTTTAAGTTAGTTCTATTTCGCTAAGTGTCCTATTGTTTGGTGCTCACTCCTTGCTATATTTTTATAAGTTGTGAGTCTGGTCCATCCTGTTAGACTTCTATTTGTTAGATCGAGCTTCTGGATTACTTATGAGGTAGTTGCTTATGTCTTCAGCAGGCCTTCGAGGATCCAATTCTATGTTTTTGTTCTATTTGTGGACTAGACATTATGATAGTATTTCATTTCAGTATTTCATTCATAAAGACTTGTACATATGACACCAGTTCTTAGGATAATTATATTTTGCTTTTCTTTCGCTCATCTATCTTATTCAACTATTATCTTCCGCTTTTATTATTATTGTTAAGTTGTTGAGTTTTGGGCTGACTCTCCTTGGTAGGCTAGGTGAGTGCCACCACACTTGGATTTTGGGTTGTGACAGTTTGATATCAGAGCCCAGGTTTATAGGTCTCACGGTGTATGAGCTCAGTCTAGTAGAGTCTTGAGGATCAGTGTGGAGACGTCCATTACTTATCCTTAAGAGTCTATAAAGACTATTAGGAAATTCTCTTGTGCTTCATTTTGATTCATTCCTATGTGGTTTTATTTAAGTGCTGAGTTCTCTAGTATGTCCTTTGACAGATGGTGAGGATTAGAGCTACCGCTGATTTAGGATGAGGAAAGGTCGCCCCTGATATTGCTATTGAGACCCTAGCTAAGGGTAGGGGCCGTATCAGAGGGCTAGCTAAAGGTCGGGGCCAAGGAGCCACACCAACAAGAGATTATGATCGGGGTATCTCTTATGATCTAACTTTAGAGCCTAGATAGGAGCAAGTTCCACATGAGTTTGCAACAACACCACTACTTCAGGATACTCTATTGAGAGTTTTAGGTGTATTAGAGACTTTAGGGCAAACCAATAGCTAGTTGACTCTTCGGGTACTTCATAGACTTGAGTTGGGGTTCAGCCTCAGGATCAACCACAAGCCTCCGAGGCCCAGGTTTAGGTAGAGCAACCACTAGCAACTCCAATTATTAAGATTCCACTAGTAGCTGTCTTGACTGATGAAGAGCAATGGAGGTATGAGAGATTCTGAAAGATGGCGCCACCTCAGTTTCAGGGTGGGAAGACAGAGGATACATATGAGTTTCGAACCACTTGTAGAGAGTTATTAGAGACTGTGGGACTACCAGATACACATTGTGTGTGACATGTTACCCTCCAACTCTATAGGCCATCTAGGGAGTGGTGGAAGACTTATACAGGATCCCTTCCAATTGGGTCTCCTCAGATGACTTGGGAGATGTTCTCTAATACTTTCTATGATTAGTTTATGCCTTAGAAGTTTGCGAGGAGAGATAATTGAAATTTAATAGTTTGAGGTAGGCCACCATGATAGTTTTAGAGTATGAGATTCACTTTTGCCAGTTGGTCGTCATGCTACCACTATACTTCTGACCGAGGCGGAGAAAGTTCACCCGTTTGTGAGAGGTCAGTATATCCTATCAAATAATTGATATTCTAGGTAGCTAGGGATGGAGCTTCCTTTTAGTCAATGGTTAGTGCTGCCAAGGAGGCAGAGTTGATTCAGAGGGAAGAGTTTGGGGACCCCAAAAAGGTCCATACTTTGGGATAATACTCAGGTGTCTTATCAGGGAGAAGAGGTGTGGTCAGAGAAGATTGTTCATTTCAGCATTTAGGGGTTCATGTAGCCTTTCCAGCTTCAAAGAGAGGAAGAGGTCCCCGTGATTCCTATAGTTTAGGATAGAGTTTATTTGGTTCCTAGTAGTGGCCTACGGACTGGGGAGACTACAACATCCCTCCTACTTCTTCATAGTAGTGGTTCACCCTACGATATTTCTATGGGTGTGGATCTCTTGATCATTTGATGTGATAGTGCCCTAGGAAGACTCATTCTAGGCCCCATTGTGCATACTCCATACCACCAATCAGAGATCCGACACCACCAACCAATGATTCATCCCTACAAACTAGGGTCCAGGTAGAGGTCAGACTGATAGAAGTGGATGTACCAGTGGTAGGAGATCAGGTGATATTTCTACTCAGTTAGGAGGTAGGGGTTAACTTATATGGATAGAGGTTAAGGTGCGTATTGTTATGCCTTTCCAAGTAGACTCGACACCGAGGCCTTCAATGTTATAATCACAAGTATTGTTCCAATTCGTCATCGCCCTGTATCTGTGTTATTTGATCCCGACTCTACTTATTCTTATGTGTCTACTTATTTATCCTTAGGGTTTGAGTTTCCTTGTGATTTCATGTTTATGCCTGTTCATGTTTCGACGCTAGTAGGAAAGCCCTTAGTAGTGGATCAGGTGTACCAATCCTACTTTGTTACTTTGGCAGGATATGAGACTTGGGTAGACTTGATTATATTAGATATGGTAGAGTTTAATGTTATTTTGGGTATATATTGGCTATCTCCTTATCGTGATATTCTTAATTGTTATGCTAAGACTGTTACCTTAGCCAATCCAGGTACACCAAGGATTGAGTGGATTGGTTCGAAGGGTTCCTATCCTAGTAAAGTGATATCTTATTTAAGGGCCCAAAAGTTGATTGATCGAGGATGTTGGATTACTTAACATTTATTTATGATGTTACTGCTGAGTCACCTTCTATAGAGTCTATTCTGGTGGTTTTTGAGTTCCCAGATGTGCTTCCTATTGATTTACTGGGAGTCCTTTCTAATTGAGATATTAATTTTGCTATTGACCTTGAGTCAGGCACCAAGCCTATTTCTATCACTCCCTATCAGATAGCTCAAACTGAATTGAAGGAGTTAAAGGAGCAACTTTAGGATCTATTGAGTAAGGGCTTTATTCACCCTAGTGTGTTGCCTTGGGGTGCCCTAGTTATGTTTGTTAAGAAAAAGGATGAATCTATGAGGATGTGTATTAATTATAGACAGTTGAACAAAGCGATTGTTAAGAACAAATACCTGTTCCCTTGTATTGATTATCTATTTGACTAGCTTCATGGAGCTGTATTATTTTCTAAGATAGACTTGAGGTCTGGGTATCATCAGCTTTGTATTCGGCCATCAGATATTCCCAAGATAGCTTTCCGGACCAGGTATGGCCATTATGAGTTTTTCATTAAGTCCTTTGGTTTGACTAATGCCCCTACAACATTTATGGAGTTGATAAATGGGGTGTTCTGGCCGTATCTAGATTCATTTGTGACTGTGTTCTCGATGATATTTTGGTCTATTCCAAGACTGAGGAGGACCATGTGACATATTTTAGGATTGTGCTCCAGAGGTTTAGGGACGAGAAGTTCTATGAAAAATTCTCCAAGTGTGATTTTTGGTTGCGTTCAGTAGCTATCTTGGGGCACGTGGTTTCCAAGAAGGGCATTCGAGTTGACCCAGCAAAGATTGAGGCCATTTGGGGTTGGACTAGGCCTACCTTAACTATAGAGATTCACAGTTTTGTAGGCTTGGCTTGTTATTATCACTGTTTTGTTCAAGGTTTCTCCACTATTGCAGCCCCATTGACTAGGCTTACTCAGAAGAACGTGATATTTCATTAGTCTGGTAAGTATGAATAGAGCTTCCAAAAGATCAAGTTATTGTTGACTTCAGTTCCTATTCTGACATTGTCGGAGGAGGGTGTTGATTTCACTATTTATTTTGATGCTTCGAGAGTGGGGTTATATGGTGTATTGATGCAAAAAGGGAAGGTAATTGTTTATGCTTTTATACAGTTGAAGGCCCATGAGAAGAACTATTCCGCCCATGATTTGGAGTTGGTTGTGGTTATGTTCGTGTTGAAGTTATGGAGCCACTATTTATATGGAGTCCATTATGAGATTTTTACTGACTATCCCAGTCTTCGGTATATCTTCAATCAGCAGGATCTAAATCTAAAACAAAAAAGGTAGATTGAGCTTTTAAAAGATTATGACTTGACTATTCTTTATCATCCCGAAAAGTTCAATGTGGTGGTCGATGCTTTGAGTAGAAAGAATTCTAGTATGGGGAGCCTAGCAGTTATCTGGGTTGAGGAGCGACTGTTGGCTAGAGATATTCAGAGATTGGCTAATGGGTTGGTGAGGTTGCAGATTTTAGAGCAGGGTAAAATGCTTGCTTCCATTGAGGCCCCCTCATCTTTGATAGATCAGATTAGTGAGAGGCAGTTTGAGGATGAGAAGTTGTGTATTATTCGGGATAATGTTACTAGAGGTGAATCGAGGAAAGCAATGCTTGATTCTGATGGTGTTTTGAGGATTGGGACTCATATCTGTGTGCCTAAGGTGCGAGATTTGATCAGATTGATACTTGAGGAGCCACATTGTGCTAGATATTCTATTCACCCAAGCACCGCGAAGATGTACAATGATTTGAGTCAACTTTATTGGTAGTTTGGTATGAAAAGAGACATAGCTGAGTTCGTTGCCAAGTGCTTAACATGTTAGCAGGACAAGTGCGAGGACTTGAGGCCAGGTGGGGAGCTTCAGAAGATGCCCATTCTCGAGTGGAAGTGGGAGCATATTGATATGGACCTTTTAGTTAGCCTACCTCCTACTGTGGGTGATTTTGATTCTTTTTGGGCAGTGGTAGACCGATAGACCATGTCTGCACACTTCATTCTAGTTAAAGTAAAGTATACTGCAGAGAGACTGGCTCAGCTTTACATTAGTCAGATAGTGAGACTTCACGGGGTCCCGATTTCAATCATATCGGATCGAGGCTCATTGTTTATTTCTCATTTTTGAAGGGCTTTACATCATGGTTTGCGTACCTATTTGGGTTTAAGTAAACGTTTTCACCCCCATACTGATGGTCAGTCCGAGAGGACCATTCAAGTATTAGAGGACATGTTTCAAGCCCGTGTTATTGATTTTAAAGCTAGGTGGGACCAGTATTTGGCCCTGGAAAAGTACGCGTACAATAAAAGTTATCATTCTAGCATTCAGATGGCTCCTTTTGAGGTCTTGTATGGCCAAAGACGCAGAACACCCATAGGTTAGTTTGACATGGTAGCAGTGGTAAGTATGGGTGTTAACATGTTGAAAGATGATCTTAAGCGGGTGTGGTTGATCTAGGGTAGATTGGTGATAGCCCAGAGTTTCCAAAAGAGCTATGGTGATAGGGGGTTTGATCTTTGGAGTTTGCGATTGGGGATATGGTTTGGTTGAAAGTCTCACCTTTGAAGGGTGTTATGAGATTCGAGAAGAAAGGAAAGCTAAGTCTGAGGTTTGTTGGTCCTTTTGAGATTCTTGATAGAGTGGGGGAGGTGACTTATATACTTGCTTTTCCACCCAACTTGTCTTCAGTCCATCCTGTTTTTCATGTTTCAATGTTGCGGCGTTATATCTCAGATGAGTCTCATGTTATTTCTATAGATTTAATTGAGTTGAGCCTTGACTTGACTTATGAGGAGCAACCAATGACCATTTTGGATAGACAGTTTAGGAAGTTGAGGACTAAGGAGATTGCTTCAGTGAAGGTCCAGTAAAGCTAGAGGCCCGAGAGTGAGGCTACGTGGGAGATAGAGTTTGACATGCATGCCCGATATCCTTAGTTGTTTGAGCCTTTAGGTATGTTCCTTATCTTATGTTCGAGGACGAACATTATTTTTAGTAATGGATGATGTAATGACCTCAAAGGTAGTTTTGGCCTTTTCAACTTAATTTTTGATTTTGCCCTTCCTAAAAATTGCCTTTGGTCATTTTTGGATGAGTGAAAAAGTTAGATTTTGAAAATCTTGTAAAAGTTGGAGTTTTGCAAAAGAAAGAATTTTTAAAGGCTTAAAGTTGGAAATTTTAATTTTTGAGGTCATTTTGAGTTTTGAGTATGGAAATTTGATAACATCAATTCCATCAGTTCTGAAATGCCGAATCTGATCTAGGAGAAATTGTAGAACTGAATTCGGAGTTAAAACAGAGATGTGAGGCCCAAAATTGCAATTTTAGTTCATTTTGGATCATAGGTTTGACTTTCTTTCAGTTCCAGTGGTTTCGGGTGGTGACACTAACACTAGAAATGACTTCGTTATAATTATTAGAGCTTCCAAAAATATTTTGAATTTTTGAGTCTAAAACTAGTTTAAATGATCTTTCTCGGGTTCGGGACCACGAGGGTTTCATATTCGAGGTGATTGGGTAACTAATTTCTAACCTATTTCATTGATTTTCATTGATTAATTATGTTTTTGACTTCTAATTTTGGGTTTTTAATGGTGAAATTTAGAGATTTTTGGATTTTGATTTCCTAAACTTAAAATATTGATTTCTCTCATTTCAACTCCATTTTTTAAACCGTTTTTACTATTGGACTCCTTGTCACCTCAGAAATATTTTCATACTTTAATTTTTAGATTCCAACTACATTTTTTGGCATGAGATATTTGACCATTTTACCTTTTTCTGAATTGATTGATTTTAGTGTTATTAGATTTGTTATGTGATTGTGATGTTATATTTAAATATATTTTGGTGAGTTGGAGTCCCATTGAAGAGGGAAAGTGCTGGATTTGTCTTGATTTGAGACTTTACTTGAGACAAGTGGACTTCTAACCTTTTTTTAAGTATGAATAAACCTCGTATGCTCCTATGGGTATGGAATTAAGTATTTGGGGTAGAATTATATCATTGTAGGTTTGATAATTACCTCTTGTATTGAATACTTATTAATATGGTGCTACAATGATTTATAAATTAATTGTAAATTCATAATCTATGTGATCTTATGAATTATTCGACATTGATGATATTAAGATACTGATGATATTGTGACATTGATGATATTAGGATACTGGTGATAATAAGACATTGATGATGTTGAAATACTAATGATATTTAACTATTGATGATATTGAGATCATTAAGATGTTGATACTATGATACAATTGTGATCATGCACATTGCATTTATTATTATTTATGCATTGATACTAGTGATGGATATGACCAAGATGTGAGTAAGGTAACACATGGATTAGTGGTTGAGGTCTCTACCGGTCAGGCTGAGGTAATATGCTGGCACATATTGGATCTAAGGTGATTTTTGTACAGGTGACATGAGCCGAGGTCATTATCGGTCATGATCACAGATACATGGTCCATGTGTGGCCCCCATGGGTTTCGTATGAGGCAGTCATTTGATCAACAGATGTGTATTATAAGACAGACATGCATCACGATTACTTGACAATGCATTGCATTATGTACATTTCATGGCATCCACTTCCTCTCATCTCACATGTGGTTAATATTGATGTATATTATTTATGAGATTGTTTACTTATTGTATCTCTGATCTTTAGTACATGTTGGACCTACTTATTTACCTGTATATTGAGATATTATTTTAGTTGATGAGTATACCTATATTACTGTGATCTGTATATTATATTGTGTTAGAATTTTTCTGAGTGCAGGGTTGTAGTTCGACGGATTGTGGTTGAAGTTTAAGAAGTTACTTGTGTTCTTCATTGCTTTACTTTAGGTTAGACTATTTTGCTAAGTACCTTATTGTTTGGTGCTCATCCCTTGATACATTTTTGTAGGTTGTGAGTTTGGTCCATCCTGCTATACTTTTATTTGTTGGATCGAACTTCTAGATTACTTATGAGGTAGCTGCTTATTTCTTTAGCAAGCATTCGAGGATTCCATTTTATATTTTTCTTCTATTTGAGCACTAGACATTATTATTGTATTTCATTTGAGTATTTTATTCATAAAATCCTGTACATGTGACACCAGTTCTAGGGATGGTTGTATTTCAGTTTTCTTCCACTCATCTATCTTATTAGATTGTTATCTTCTATTTTTACTATTATTGCTAAGTTGTTAAGTTTTGGGTTGACTCGCCTTGGTGGGTTATATGTGTCACGCCCCGTGAGGGTACCCTAGATGTGGCCGACACTTAGAGACTATTGCTAAATCTCCAAGCGAACCACTTGACCTTATCACGTTCATTCAATCAACAATTAGCATATCATCGGAAGATTAAAGATAAATAACAATGGACAATCTCAATTAAAGTAATCAAAATAAATTATCTGGACTAGTATGGAAAAACAAGTTAGACCATATCCAAGTAATCAGTCCCAAATCTAGTCCATGAAGCCTCTATCTAAGTTATCTATATGGTGCCATGATAGACCCATGGCTACCTCAAACAAGAAAATAAACAAGTGTAAAAGTCTAACTCTAAAGCTAGATGAAATAGTATGCATCCCCCGAACTCGAGGAAGACTCACCAATCAACTAGAATAAGGAGAAGATCTTCAATGGAGCACCTGTTGATGATCTCTGGTACCTGTCTCTACATCATTAATAGATGTTGGCCCAAATGGTCGTCAGTACGTGAAATGTATGAGTATGTAAAATAGTTGAGTGAAACAGATATAGGTAAAATAACAATAACTCAAAAATTGTAAATTAAGATGTCCAAGGTCTATCTAAAGCAAGAGTAAAGAGTAGACAATGACTAATCAATATAATTCAAATCAATCTGATCCAATCAAGTCAGGGTACTATCAGTATGGAACCTATGTGGGAGTTTCTCTTATCTGACAACAATCACTTATGAGCCAGTGATTGTATAAAAATCTCATTGATGTTTCCACAACCGTTCAGTACTTGCTAGGGTAAAGAATGAATCGATCCGTAATAGATCGGGTCAAATCAACGAGTCCTCTATTCTTTCATGGACCTATCAAGAGGAAACATCCAACTCAATGGTTTCAATCCTCTCCTACGCTTAGCGGCATAGTTCTAGAGTTTGAGTTGGACTTACTCTCACTCGACTTGGTACTCGATACTCCTCCCAAGACTCAGTGCTCATAAGACCTCAACAACTCAATCAACAAATCATTGAGTCTCTTAATAGACTTTTTTAACTCATCAACTTCTATCAAGTCAATCTATCAATTTAGACCAATCTTTAGGGTTTAATTATGCAGACTCACAGGACCATCAAGTTATATCAACCTATCATCATAATCAATCACAATCACCATCAATATTCTCCTATCAAGGCTCTAGACTAAATCCATAGGTTCATTCATGCAATCTTTTATGAAGTAATATATACACATATATGGTTTCAAAAATAAATCATGAAAAGCATTTAATTAGTAAAATCAGGTTTATGATGATCATCAAGATAGGAAAATACAGAGAATGTATGTAATTTGCAAGAAGGACATCCACAGAATCATGCAAGGAAAGTTAGTACATTCAAAATCTTGCTATCATCAACAGCAGGGGAACATGGGGGAACAAACTCCAAGTTTTAAGTTAGCCTTACATACCTGGAATTTTGAAGAAATATCAACTCTCATAAAATCTCCACTCACGTGCTTGGGACCCTAGGTTTCTCCTTTCCTCGATGCTCTCCAGAAGTTCTAAGTGTTTTTAGGAGAAAATACCCTTAGGGTACTGATAGGGATGTTTGAAAACTCCCAAAATGCAGTGGGTTTATTAAAAAAAGAATGGGAAAAGTAAATGTTACCCTTCAAGAAAGTTGTCAGAAGTGGACCATGAAACCCTGTTTATGGCCCGTGAAATAGGTCACGGGTCATGGTCCTCTCTCGTGGAGAATGAACCAAAATTTGAGTTTTTAGACCTTATTCTACGAGTATACAGAAGACCCGTGGAACAAGTTACGAGTCGTGGTTCACTTTCATTGAAGTTAGACAAACATTATGGATTTTCTGGATCTTATTCTACGATGCCTCAAATGGGCCATGGAACAGGTTACAGGTCATGTTCCTTCTCGTGGATTCCCTTTCATACTTAGCCAAAAACAATTCAACTTTGGAACACTTCTTACGACTTGGTTCACGGGCCGTACTCAAGACTACGACTCATAACCCCTCTAGTAAAATCAGGTCGGAGGACCTGTTTCACTTGCATAAATAGTTTTTGGGTGTTACATTATCTCCCCCTTGGGACCATTCGTCCTTGAATGATTAAAAATATAGGAACCTAGTCAAGGTACGAACACTATCAAGGACTCCAACAATTAAAACCTCTCAAAAATTACTCATGCAATCAATCAGTCAAGCCGTTAAGCAAGTAAGACACTTAAACGATCAACAAATCAAATCAACCAACACTCAAACTCTGGATACTATTTCTGGTCAAACTCAGAATAGAGGAAAACTCAAAGATTAGGAAGGAATTCTTACCATTAACTCTATCATCATTAGTAGGTAGGAACAAATGAGGGTACTTGGCCCTCATATCCTCTTCATCTTTCTAAGTAGCTTCTTCTACAAATGGATTTCTCTATAGCACCCTAATAGATGCAATCTCTTTGGTCCTTAGCTTGCGAATTTGATGATCAAGGATTTGAACAGGGATTTCTTCATAACTCAAACTGTCCTTCAATCCAATACTCTCAATAGGCATAACCAGCTGTGGATCTCCCAAACACTTCTTAAGCATGGAATGTGTAAGACTGGATGGATGACCGCTAACTCTGGTGGTAGCTCTAACTCATAAGCCACGTTGCCCACTTTTTTAATAATCTAGTAAGGACCAATGTACCTTGAACTCAGATTTCCCTTCTTCCTGAATCGCATCACACCTTTCATAGGAGACACTTTCAGATACACCCAATCGTTGACCTCAAACTCTAAGTCTCTTCTTCTAAAATTGATGTAGGATTTTTGTTGACTTTGTGCATTCTTTAACCTTTCTCAGATGATATTCATTTTCTCCATGGCTTGGTGAAACAAGTCTGGTCCAATCAGTTCTGCTTCACCTACCTCAAACCAACCAATCGGTGATCTACATCTTCTCCCATAAAGAGCCTCAAAAGGAGCCATCTGAATACTTTAATGGAAACTATTGTTGTAGGCAAACTCAATTAGGAGTAAATGGTCATCCCAATTACCTTTGAAGTTAATTACGCAGGCTCTCAACATATCTTCCAAGTTCTAAATTGTACGTTTTGTATGGTCATCAGTCTGAGGGTGAAAAGCAATGCTAAGATTCACCTTCGAACCTAAGCCTTTCTAGAAAGATCTCCAAAACTAAGCAGTGAATTGAGATCCTCTATCTGAGATTATAGGAAAGGGAACTCCATGCAGTCTAACAATCTCTCTTATGTATAACTGAGCATAATCCTCTAGTGTGACAGTCATCTTCACTGTCAAGAAGTGAGTAGATTTGGTCATCTTGTTAACTATCACCTAAATCAGATCATGTTGTCTGTGAGACCTCGGTAATCTTGTAACGAAGTCCATGTTGATCATCTCCCATTTCTATTCTAGAATCTCAAAGTTCTGATCTAATCCACATGGCCTCTGATGCTCAACTTTAACTTGTTGGCAATTTGGGTACTTAGAAACAAACTCAGCAATGCCCCTCTTCATTCCATTCGACCAATAAACCTCTCTCAAGTTGTGGTACATCTTAGTTGACCCTGGGTGGATGGAATACCATGATCCTTTCTCAAATACCATCAATATCTGAGATACATAGTCTACTTTGATATCTTAATACTCTATCTCCCCCTTTGGAGAAAGCCATCACCTTTTGTTTATGCACATCTGCCTTCAATTGTAGTAAGATGGGGTCTTGGTCTTTCTTTTCCTTTACCTTCACTACAAGAGATGATGCAGACCCATTTTGAATATTAAATCCATCTTCGTTAGACTCTTCAAGTTGGACTCCTAATCGGCCCAATTTATGCACTTCCTTTGCAAATGCTTTCTTTCCTTCCTCAATATGGGTTTTAATTCCCATCGACAACCTCCTAAGAGCATCAACAATGATGTTAAATTTACCTGGGTAGTAGATAATTCTCATGTCGTAGTCTTTGAGCAACTCCAACCATTTTCTCTATCGCTGGTTGAGCTCATTCTGGCTGAATACATATTGTAGACTCCTATGATTAGTAAACACGTCTACATGTTCTCCATATAAGTAGTGGTACCAAATCTTAAGTGCAAAACCACCGCTGCCAACTCAAGATCATGGGTTGGATAATTCCTCTCATAGAACTTGAGTTGTTTGGAAGAATAAGCGACAACCTTTCCCTTCTACATCAATACACACCTCAATCCCACTCTTGAAGCGTCACAATAAATCATGAATCCGTTTATCCCTTCAAGAAAGGTCAACACTGGGGCAGTAGTCAGCCTTATTTTCAACTCTTGAAAACTCTTCTCACATTCATTAGACCATTGAAACTTGACCTTCATCAGAGTCAGGCTAGTCAATGGTGAAGATATAGAAGAAAATCCTTCAACAAATCTGTGGTAATAGCCTGTTAAACCCAAGAAGATCCTTATGTCAGTTGGAGAAGTTGGTCTAGGCTAGTTCTTAATCACTTCAATATTTTGAGTGTCCACTCGTATTCTATCATCTGAAACCACATGACCTAGGAATGCCACAGATTTGAGCCAAAACTCATACTTAGAAAACTTTGCATATAACTCATTATCCTTGAAAGTTTGCAAGGAAATTCTAAGGTGATTAGCATGCTCCTCTTTATCTCAGGAATACACCAGAATGTCATCAATGAACACAATCACGAATATGTCAAAGTATTGTCTGAAAACACTATTCATCAAATCCATGAAGGCTGCAGGCGTATTAGTCAACCCAAAGGACATGACCAAGAATTCAAAATAGTCATAACGGGTCCTAAAGGCTACCTTTGGGACATCACATTCTCTCACCTTCAACTAATAGTAACCAGATTTGAGGTCTATCCTCGAAAACCAAGAGGCACCCAGAAGTTGGTCAAACAAATCATCTATCTTAGGGAGAGGATATTTATTCTTTATGGTGACCTTGTTCAGTTGCCTATCGATGCACATTCTGAGGGACCCATTTTTCTTTCATAAGAATAGGACAGGAGCATCCCATGGTGAGACACTCAGCCTAATAAAGCCCTTCTCTAGTAAATCTCTTAGCTGCTCTTTCAATTCAACAAGGGAAATTCTATATGACAGAATGAAGATAGGTTGAGTGTCAGGAAGAACATCGATTCTGAAGTCAATCTCTTTGTTAGGAGTAACTCCCGGTAGAACCTCAAGAAACACATCAACGAACTCATTCACAATTGGGACTGACTCAAGAGTAGAAAACTCAACATCATCAGACTTAACTCGCATGAGGTGATAGATATACCCCTTAGAGATTAGCTTTCTGGCCTTAAGGTATGAAATAAACATATCCTTAGGTGCAAAACAATCACCCTTCCACTCTAGGATAGACTCATTCAAAAACTGGAATTTGACAATTCGAGTTCTATAATCAACAGAGGCTTAAAAGGCATGAAGTCACTCCATGCAAAGGATCACATCAAAGTCAACCATGTCTAACTCAATCAAATCAGCAAGAGTATCCCTATGATAGATACTATGTAATCTCTATAAACCCTTTCAGCTAAGATAGACTCACCAGTAAGAGTGGAAACATCAAAGGGTTCAAAAAACACTTAGGAGGAATCTCAAATCTATTGGCCATATAAGGAATTATAAAAGACAATGTGGCAGCTAGATCAAGTAATGCATAACAATCAAATATGAAGAATCGAAGCATACCCATCACAGCATCTGGTGCAACTTCCTAATCTTGGCGAGTGCCCTTAGCATACAAATGGTTTGTAGCCCCGTTTGCGCCAGAAATAACTCCCTTCTAATTCCTTCTAGTTGGTGGTGTTAGTGTAGAAGATTGAGCCATGTCAGCCAACTTCGCACAATCTCTCTTAAAATGACCCAGTTGGCCACACTTGTAGCATATATCACCTCCCTCACGATATATCCCCAAATATAGTTTATCACACTTGCCACACGGTAGCTTACCTTGTGAACCTAGAGTCACACTAGCCTACGATAGAGATCCTTGAGCTCTGAAATTATGAGACTTCTGCTCATTCTAATTTCTGGGTGTCGGTGCACTGGCAGACAAAGGCACTGGCCCAGACGAAAACTTGCCACTATTCTCATTCCCTTTTCTCCCAACCTCATGGTTTGTTGTCTTATCCCTCTTATTCTTGATCTCTTCTCTATCATATTGCCTTTCCTCATCAACTTGTTGCACATAGATCATCAACCTGCCTATATCCATGTTGCTCACAAGCATAGATCCTCTCCCATCCTTTTTCAACCATTTGTTCAACCCATCAACGTACAAACCCATCCTGCTTCTCATATCAGCTACCATCTCAAGAGTATAGAGAGACAACTACATGAACTTAAGACCATACTCTTTCACTGTCATAGAGCCCTGCTTCATATTTAAGAACTCTCCTACCTTGGCCTCCTTCAGCACCCTAAAAAAGAATTAGCCCATAAAAGCATCCTCAAATACAACCCAAGTAAGAATTGGAGAACCCTTTCCTCTTTCCTTCTTCCACTGGTCAAACCATAGTCTGGTAATACATTTGAGCTGGTAGGCAGCCAACTCAACCCTATCAGCAACGGTTATATGCATCACCTAGAAAATATTTTGTAGCTCATCAATATAGTTCTCTTGATCCTCATTGGGTGTAGACCCGATGAACTCAAGCGGGTTTATCCTCAAGAATTATCAAACTGTGGATGTGTCTTAAGCATCCTTTATGCCTGCTCCCTATCTAGCAACCGATGCCGTCACAACCTGAGCCAAAGTTTGGATGGCCTGGCAAAGATCAGCATTCAATATATCAGCCTATGGTAGTTGTTTAGGGACGGTTGGGCCTATGGGTTCGTCCTGATTCTGGGGCTCACATTGGTTAACATTATGTCTATCCAAACACCCTCTTCTTCTAACGGCTCTTCTTAGAGGCATGGTCGTAATTTCGCAAATGCGTAACGCACGAATTAAAAGAGATCTTTTATAGAGTTTAACTTTATAGCACGAGTCAGAATACAAAAGAAGTGTGACCCTTCCTAATGTCCTATAGCCTCCTTCTTATAAAGTGTGGTGTACAACATACCCATAAACAAGACTCTACTAGACACAACTTCATAGATTTCCTAGGACACTTGAAATCTGTGCTCTGATAGAAAGTTTATCACGCCACAGGAGGGTACCCTAGACATGGCCGATAATTAGAGACTATTGTTAATCCCCAAGAGAACCACTTGGTCTCATCACATTTTTTCAATCAACAATTAACATATTAGCGGAAGACTAAAGATAAATAACAGTGGATAATATTAATTAAAGTAATCAAAACAAATCATCAGGACTAGTATGAAAAAACTAGTCAGACCATATCCAAGTCATCAGTCCCAAATTTAGTCTATGAAGCCTCTATCTAAGTTGTCTAGATGGTGCCATGACAGACTCATGGCTACCTCAAACAAGAAAATAAATAAGTGTAAAAGTCAAACTCTAAAGCTAGATGAAATAGTATGTATCCCCCAAACTCGAGGAGGACTCACCAATCAACTAGAATAAGGAGAAGATCTTCAACAGAGCGCCTATTGATGATCTCTGGCACTTGTCTCTGCATTATGAAAAGATGCAAGCCCAAATGGACGTCAGTACGTGGAATGTAAAAGTATGTAAAATAGTTGAGTGAAACAGATATAGATAGAATAATAATAACTCAAAATGCTAAATCAAGATGTCCAAGGTCTATCTAAAGCAAGAGTAAAGAGTAGAAAATAACCAATCAATACAATTCAAATCAATTTGATCCAATCAAGTCTGGGTCCTATTAGTATGGAACTTATTTTGGAGTTTCTCTTATCCGACAACAATCACTTATGAGCCAGTGATTGTACAACAATCTCGTTGGCGTTGCCACAACTATTCAGTACTTTCTAGGATAAAGAACGAATCGATCCATAATGGATCGGATCAAATCAACGAGTCCTCTATTTTTTCTGGGACCTATGAAGAGGAAACCCCAACTTAATGGTTTCAATCCTCTCCTAAGCTTGGCGGAGAAGTTCTAGAGTTCGAGTTGGACTTACTCTGACTCAACTCAGGGCTCGATACTTCTCCCAAGACTCAATGCTCATAAGAACTCAACCACCCAAATCAACAAATCATTGAGTCTCTTAATAGACTCTTTTAACTCATTAACTTCTATCAAGTCAATCTATCAATTTAGACCAATCTTTAGGGTTCAATTATGCAGACTCACGGGACCATCATGTTCTAGCAACCTACCATCATACTCAATCATAATCACCATCAATATTCTTCAATCAAGGCTCTACACTCAATCTCTAGGTTCATTCATGCAATGTTTTATGAAGTAATATATATACATATATGGTTTCTTAAATAATTCATGAAAATTATTTAATCAGTAAAATCAAGTTTATGATGATCATCAACATAGGAAAATACAGAGAATGTATATAATTTGCAAGAAGGACATCCACAGAATTATGCAAGGAAACTCAATACATTCGAAATATTGCTATCATCAACAGTAGGGGCGCATGGGGGAAAAAATCTCATGTTTTAAGTTAGCCTTACATACCTGGAATCTTAAAGAACAATCAACTCTCAGAAAATCTCCACTTACGTATTTGGGACCCTAGGTTTCTCCTTTCCTCGATGCTCTCCAGAAGTTCTAAGTGTTTTTAGGAGAAAATACCCTTAGGGTACTGGTAGGGATGTTTATAACTCCCAAAACATCGTGGGTTTATTAAAAAAAATAGAAAAAGTCAAAATTATCCTTCAAGAAAGTTGTTGGAAGTGGACCATGAAACCCCCGTTTATAACCCGTGAAACAAGTCATGGGTCGTGGTCCTTTCTCGTAGAAAGCAGACCAAAATATGAGTTTCAGGACCTCACTCTACGAGTATACAGATGACCTGTGGAACAAGTTACGGGTCGCGGTTCATTCTCATGGAAATTACACCAAAATTATGGATTTTCTGGATCTTATTCTACGACGTCTCATACGGGCTGTGGAATAGGTTACAGATCGTGTTCCTTCTCGTGGATTCCCTTCCATACTTAGCCAAAAAACATTTAACTCTAGAACACTTGTTACGACCTGGTCCACAGGCCGTACTCAATACTACGACTCGTAACCCCTCTCGTAGTACCAGGTCTGAGGACCTGTTTCACTTGCATAATGTTTTTTGGGATGTTACAAGGTGAGTGTCATCTCACCCGAATTTCGGGTCGTGACATGCTAGATATGAAAAATGGTCAAGAATTAATGCAATAGTAAATGTGGGAGAATGATGACCTCTAAAAATTGCAGAATGTATCAATGGATGCCTTGATGAAGCACGACAACTACCTACATTAGACTTTTTGAAAGAGGCAAGAATATTTTTTGATTCTTGGCAATGCAAAAATAGAGAAATTACTTCATATACAAAGGAAACATTGGGCAGAAGGTTTGAGGATATTTTGATCATTAACACATCAAAATATTCAAAAATGAAGATCAGAATACTAGTACTTGTATTTGGTGTATGTATCAATAGATAACTTGCATAGTGAATGATTTAATCACATGTTGGATAAAAAAATTTCAGGTTGTTGCATCGTCTAAATTTATTTGTTCAGTTTATGAAGATGGAAAAAGGTATATTGTTTGTCTTGAAAGGAAAATATGTAATTGTAAAAGATTTCAAATTGACAAGATACCTTGCGCACACGCAATTGTAGTTTTAAAAAGAAAGAATGTTATGGATATGCACTCTTATTGTTCTGATTACTACAAACTAGAAGTGTTAGCAAGAACATATGAACTTCCACTGTTTCTAATACCAAATAAGCAAGACTGGTCAATTTCAAAAAATATTTTAAATGAAATAGTGTTGCTACCCAGATACAAGAGAATGTCTGGACGACCAAGAAAATAAAGGAAGAAAAATCCAGATGAAAAGATATCTTCAAATACCAATTGATGTGAATTTTGTGGATAAGAAAGTTACAACAGAAGAACTTGTACTTTCTTCCCAAATGAAAAGTGACAAAGCAGTTGACTATGTATCTTTGATAATCTTATTTTGTATATTGGAGAATAATTTAATGAATTCCTCTTGAATTAATTTTTAGTTTTGTGATGTTGAAATTTATGAATTTTATTTCATACTATTTGACTCTTAAATTTTTTATCACATGCCTTTTACAATTTTGTTCACATTGGGAACTAGTTTGCATTTTATGCATGATTAAATGTATAAATTTGCAGGTAAGTTAAGGGTTGTAATTGAACAAAATCATATCATGTATCATATAAATATTTGAAGATTTTATACTTGTAATGGGTGCAAAGAAAATAGGAAGTGAAAAATAACACCATTTTAATTACTACATATCTAGATTATACTTGATACATGGACTTTTGAATACATATGATGGAAATCATGTATCATATATCAAATGTCAATTTGGCAGTTTATTTGTATCATGTATTAGATTTTATTTAGGCTGCATTTTTTAGGCCAGGTACACAAAATACCTTTGGATAGTATTTATTTGTCATGTAAATATCTGAAGAATTGATACATATAACAATTGCAAAGAAATTGAAAGTGAAAAATAACACCATTTGAATAACTATATATCAAGATTAAATTTGATACATGAAATTTTGAATACTTATGATGGATAACATGTATTATATACCGAATGCCAAGTTGGTTGTTTATGTGTATCATGTATCAGATTCTAATTAGGTTGCATTTTTTATATCAAGTACTCAAATACCTTTGGATAATATCTATTGGTAATATAAATATCAGAAGATTTGATACATGTAACAGGTTCAAAAAAATTGAACGTGAGAAGTAACACAATTTAAATAATTATGTATCAATGTTATAGTTGATACATAGACTTCTGGATACCTATATAAATAATTATTGGTAAAATTTAACTTGATACAATCAAATCCTTTGATTCAAACTTAACATGTTATGAATGATACAATGAACAATGAATCAAAAACAATAAAGATACATAAAAAAAAGACCTTGGGTAAATTTGGGCGCGAAAGAGAAGTTGCAACTTTTTTCCCTTTTTTCTAGCAGAATTTTGAACCGGTACTTTTGAGCTTGTACTTGCAACTTTGTCAGATTTCTCTTTTTCATGCATCTCCTTCAGTAATGGATCATGGATTCCTTTAGATCTATTTTTGTGAAATCCTATTTCGTCCAAATCAAAATCATGCCTTGGAGCTTCTTCATTTTGATGGACTTCTTCTACTTGAGGAATATCTTTGATTTGAGAAACTTCCTGGGTTTGAATGGGAAGTTCGAACTGAGAGGGAACTTCATCTTGAGAAACAACTTCATGATCGATTATTTGTGAAATACCTAAACTAAACGATGGATTAGAATTCATTCTTGACATTGATGAAAAATAAAATTAAAAAAAAAAAGATGAAGAAAATGAAATCTTTCAGTTTGGTTCGTATGACTATGAATAGAGACGATGAGGAAGATGAGATGAAGAAGACAAGATCTTCAGTTTTGATAGAATTCAAGTAGAAGTCATGTATCATTAATTAAGAGAGAGAATATGAAAGTAAGAGATTTTTGAAAAAAATTTTAATTGTTGGGACTTTTAGAGATTGCTAGTTTAGTGTATGTGCGTTGCATGTGTGTGTCACATCAATATTATTAAATTGAATACTATAAATATTTGAAAATGTTTCATATTGTCATAAGAGTATACATTTTATTTAAATTATTCATCTGATGTTCATAATCCGCATTGAAGTCTAATTAATTCAAATTCAGACTTGACAGACCTCATTTGGGAATAACACTCTCTACCAAGATTTTTTTTTCATACCTAGCCTACACAATTCTAAGTAAATGGAACAATAATGGATGACCCTAAACATACATTTAATTTAAATATAATGTAAATGGTGTATTTTATGAATAATTTGTATAGTTCTATTTATTTTTTTGGGGATCAAAATGATCATATTTTGTTAAAAAAGGTAAATTTGAAAAATTATATTTCATTAAATATTTTTTGAAATACACTTTTTTCATGATTCTTTAAAAAATATTGTCAAATAACATAATTTAAAAAATCGATACTTTGATTTTTCAAAAAGATAAGATTAAAAAGATTAGTCTTTCAACTTCTTAGAGAGTAATAGTACTTTGAATTAATAAGTTGTTATTCAAATAATAAAGGAGAAAATCTCGAAGTTCGTATTGTACTTGAGAGATAAAAAAATAAACATTTAGATTCTCTTATTATTACAAATAATTTGAAGAGTATTGTTCACCTCCATAAATGAACAAATAGTTGAGTTTTTTGTCGATCAACTTAGATGAAAAACATCTGCAAATAAAGATCAATTAATCATAAAGTATTGAAAATATAGATAACTTTCATAAGCAAAAGAAAAAAGATAATAAAACTAACCAGTGTAACTTCTTACCAACCACGTCTTTGTTGAGACGCCTAAATCTCTTTAATATTTTTAATTTTACTATATATTTTTGAACTCTTAATTATAATTCTACCTAATGTCTCATGTTCTATATTTTTCTCTTATTATATACTTTAGGATTCCTTAATTTTAAATATTATAAGAAAATGAAATAATAGTTTGAGAAACAAATTGTAAATGACAATTTTATTTGTTGTATTATGTGTGAATCACATTAATACAAATATATATGTATATATATATATATATAAATTAGTAATTGCCGTGTGTACAATATATTATCAAATATAATTAACATTAACAAAAATGATTGTGGTAAAACGAAAAATGACAACTTGAAGTTGCACCAGAAGAAAATTGAAAGTCATCTGTCAAGAGTCTTTACATTGTACTTAATATATAAACATTGATATACTTAATTCGGATTTAACGATTTCATGTAACTTGACTTTCGTAAATAATAGTGTTACATAAAAAATACTAATGGAAAATAACATTTCTTAAAATAATTAAAAATAAAAATGACAGAATGTAAAAGAAAATATCATTTCTTTTTTTAATCTTGTCTAATAACAAATAACTTAAGAATATAAATAACTTCATACATTTTGATGAGAGAAAACCGTAGAACTCTTATCATATATTTTAGGATTCCTTAATTTTCAGTTTTTGCCTATTACCATATATTTTAGGATTCTTTGATTATAATTCTCCGATTATAATTCTCCTAATATCTCTTACCATAAATAATTTTTTCTTTCCATATATTTTACGACTCCTTAATTTTTAAAATATATTTTTTCTTGCTATATATTTTAGCATTCTTTAATCATTAATTCTCGTAATATCTCTTTACCTTATATTCTCTTCTTCTCATATATTTGAGACTTCTTAATTTTTGAAAATATATTTTTCTTTTATCATATGTTTTAGAACTCCTTAATTTTAAATATAATCAAATAATAATTTAAGAAAAATAGTAAATGATAATTTTTTTATTACAAAGTCTTTTCATGAAGAGTAATAAATTTAATCAACATTTCTAAGGACCTTCATACTTTTAAAGTAATATGAATTTAGTATATGTGTATTGCATGTGTATCATGCATCTATTAATAAAAAAAATATATAAAAAGAATATACTACCTCTACTTTAACATTTTCCTCCCACAAAAAGATAAATTATTAAACACACTTTTGTCATTAATAAGATTCACAAAAATTAACTGTATAAAAATATTTTCAAGTCTTTTTTTTTTTGTTTTTGGTTAATACTTATGCGACAAAGTTGACTTTAATTTTCATGTAGTTAACCTTTTTTTTTATTAACATGTATTTCTAAATAGTATAAAAATAATATAACTCTTTAGATGACAATTTCTTATTGACAAACATAACATAAATTTTGAATTGTTATTGATCTATAGTTTTTTTTTCTTAATATAGGCAAATAGATTATTTTAATATATTCTTAGTATATTTTTATTCTAACAATACAACAACAACATACCCAGTGAAATTCCACAAGTGGGGTCTGGGGAGGGTAAAACGTACGCAGACCGTACCACTACCTCAGAGGTAGAGAGGTTGTTTCCTGGGAACCCTTGTCTCAAAAAGCCGTAAGCAGAATAACTAGATATGAAAAAAAGGGAAAGAAAAAGAAAAGGAAATAGGAAGACCAACTAATAACAAAAAGTACATGATAGTGTGTAAAACGGTAAAAAAATCAATATATATATGACGAATAATGACAACCCAGGATATAAAAACGCGACTAATCCTACTACCTTTGTCACGACCCAAGCCTAGGGCCTAGACGTGACATGGCGAATGAGGAACCCAAAGGAACCCCAAACAAGCCTCTCAAACTTATCATCACACTTCATCGGTCGCGGAAGTATATTCAACATTAAAAAAAATGGGAATTAGGGACTAAGGGCAAACCATTTCAAAATAACATCATAGAATAAGAGTCAAGCTCATTTACA